>JANAVB010026000.1:11864648-11886493 GCA_029216955.1 Iris pallida | reverse complement strand
TTATCTATAAATACCTTTGACAAAAAAATTTTATACATATTTTTTTATATAAGATATGCATATTAACAATAATTCATAGCTAAAACTCTACCTAATATATTTTTTTAGCTAACTCCCTATATCTAGCTAGCAAGAATAAATTAATAAAATCATATTTATTATTCTTAGGATATACATGTTTTCATATACTAAAATCTTTTAAATCAAATATGATAATATATAATCTAGCATTATTATATAGGTTCTAGTTAAATTCTTAATGGCAAAAAATATACTAAAAGCTTCCATGTAATTGTCAACAAAATATTATTAATAACAATAGAAATATTTTTACTTGAAATATATTTTTCTAAAATAATAGTTAGCAATTCTAACTAAACTAGTATAATAATCAAGAGGAAAATACTGTGAATATTAAGGCAACAATTTTTACTATAATCCAACTCCTCCTATTTCCTACTTCCAGCCCAACCCAATGGATCGAACCCAAAACTCCTTAAGCCCAACCCAGTAATCTATTTCTTTTTTTTATATCAGCTCAGCCCACTATATGCACAAACCAACACTTACAACCGACAGCCCATGGATTTAACCCTAACTCTTAAAACTCTCCTTCACTCTCTCTGTACTCATTCTCCATTCTCAGCCGCAATGGAGAAACCAATCCCCCACTCTTCAGCCGAACAAGCAAGCTCAGCTTGCTTCTCTTCCAAACTCTCAGCCACACCTCATGGGGAAACTCTTTCTTCATTCTATTACTCAGATCCAGCCAACAAAAAGGAAAACCAAGACTTCTTCTTCTTCTTCTTCTTCCCCTCAATCGATTTTTCCCAAGAACCCAAACCCTAAGATTTCTCCATTCCTTCCTTCATCTCCTTCCTCTAGACTTCAAAGAACTCTAGGTCAGACCTCAAATCTATGTCCCCATCCAAAACCTGACAAGAAAGAAAAGAGGAACAAGAAGGAGAAGGAGGTCGAGAAGATCGAGGCGAAGTTTACCTAGATGCTGCATCATCGACGAACTCTGCGGTGACACAACCCCGATCTGATGGTGGTGGCGACCGTCTAGCTGCGGTGGTCCTTGGCTAGGCGCGGCGGCGATGAGCTCGGCCGCTCGAACTTCGAGAAGTAGCATGGAAAATGAAGAGCAATACGCGGTCCTACGTTCCAGGCACAGTCTTTGAGACACCCGTTCGGGTCTCGAACGGTCGTTCGCCGATCGAGACATGGACATCGAACGGCTCCAGATCTGGTAGCTTGATCGGGTGTCACTGGCCGGCATGGTGGCGCTGTCTCGTCCAAACATTGCAACAGCTTCAAGGAAACCCCAGATCTGAAGGTTGAAGCTCCAGATCCGGCGGTGGTGCATGCCATTCGAGTGCAATGCTGGGCTCGAGATGGCCACACGGAGATCGAAGAGACGGCACTCCCGAGGCTGGGGCTGCAGTCAAGGATAAACTCGATCGGAATGGTGACAGTCGATCTGTCGTCTCCGGTGAGGTTTCTCGGTGTGGTCGAGGCTTAGCTTGGACGGTGGATGCCGAGATCTGGCGGTCGAGTGCTGGTGTAATGAATTTCGATGACTGGTGGCGGACGGCGAAGTCCGGCAAAACTCTGACGAGGATCACGGTGGCGTACGACGGTGCTCGGCCGGGAACACTGGTGTGTGGGAAAGTGTGCCAGTGGTTGGTGTACAGTGACATTGAAAAATATGGAAATGTAACAGTGTGTCAGAAAATAATAGTTTAATAACTGGAAACTCCTTCAATATTTAAAGTAAAATATTAAAGTATATTCCAAGAAAGCCCAGTGGCAGGAAGCAGTAAATAAGAACAGATCTGGGGGTAGGAAGTATATAGGTGTAACCGAATATAACTGAAATTAGTTACAGCTAACTAATTACAGGATTAGTTATATTATCCCATTAATTAACTAACTAAAAAAATTGTGAATGTCAACCCACTAATTACAATAATCAGTTTACTGCTAATTAATTCAAAGTAATTTCTTTCCAAAATGATTACTACCAATTAGTTAATTAAAATAATCATTTCTACTGCCACAGCTATATTATTAGTAATATCCAAAAACTAGTAAGTATTTTAATATCATGTTTAAAGATTAAGAATTCACTAATGATTGTTTAATTAAAAATAACGACCTAAATTAATAAGTTATCTTACTTACAAAAATTAATAAATTTATAAAAGTTTATCATTAGGAATCAATATTTATTAGTAACAAAACAAGTATATAAGAGGAATTCAAATTCTCTAAAAATACCAACTGAAGCTCAACAGAATCCTCTGTCAAAATGATAAGAGAATGCTCAAACCTACTTAAGGAAGAAATTAGCTTTTCTTTTGAAATAGTTTTATTAACCAATTTTATATAATCATTTTTTTAAAAAAATCACCAAAATTTGGATTAGGGAGTTACAGTGGTAGTCGTCTCTGGGGTGTTGGTGGCGGGATGCTTGGGGGATGATTTCGGTGGTGGTGTTCGGGGGTCGGAGTTGGCCTGTAGCGGTTGTGCTGGTGGTAGGGGATATGAACGGGCGGAGTGGTGGCAGTGAGGATGTGGTGGTCGACCAAGGTGGCAGGGGTATCTGTGGTCGGGTTGGGCGCCGGAGGAGAAGACAGGGAGTCAGGGATGACCGGGGTTAAGGATGCCTTGGGTGTGGCGTAGTGGAGGTGGAGGGCCAAGGTGGTGGCGTGGATGGCCGCGGTGGTTGGGACGCTGTGATGGTGTTGGAGTGGAATGGTGATGGTGGTCGCAGTGGGAGTGGTAACAACTATGGTGGTCGGGTGGTTGCTTTTGGTGTAGGAGAAATGTGGACATATAGAGGAGAAAATGTGGGTGTGTGGCAGGGACATGTGGTGCCAGCAAGCTCCGACGATGGCCGGAGAGGCCAAGGCAGGGACAGGGTATTGGTCATGGCCAAATTGACAGTGGTGGTGGCTCGTAGGACTAGGCAGAGGGTGGCAGCTAAGATGTGTGGGAATTTTAAGGGGGTGTATGTGTTTAGGAATGCTATATAAAATATTATGGGGTCCCCAATATTTATAGGGTAGAGTAGGAAACCCTAATGACAGAATTGTAATTGTAATAGGAGTGGGAAAAAAATACTAACCAATAACACTAATCACTAACCACTAATTTAATTTGTTAATTAAATACTAGCTAATTACAATTTAGCTAGCAACTACCATTACTAACTAAATTCGAAGTCCTAGCCCACAATCCAAGTCCGAACTTGGTAGGCTAGGACTAGGACCGAAATGGTCTTAGCCCGATACGAGGGAAATCAAATAACTTACAAATTATCATAACTATTAAAATAAAATAAATAAAAATAAAAGTATTTTTATTTATAAATTCACATTTGACAAATCTTTCTTTATACAAAAGTAAATATTTACAACTCATAAAAATTCCAAAAAATGTCAGAAAATTATTTATCATAAAACCTCACAAAATAGTTTCATAAAACAAATGCTCCAAAATTATAAACTTAGCACCTATAACACATTACAATTTAAAAAAAATACTTTATATTGAAATTCACGATTTCAAAGATTTAGAAAGATCAGAAAATAAAAATTTATAAAAAAATTAAAAAAAAAATCAAAATTCGGTTAACAGAGGTTACATTGGTCTCCGACGATGATCTTAAGAGTGTGGTGGTGGCTGCTCGGTCTCCGACGATGATTGGAGGTGGTTCAGGGCGAGCTGGCGAAGCCGATCCATATCCAGGACACAGCGGTACAAACACTCCGGTAGGATCGGTTAGATACGACGGTCGGTAGGGCATAATTTAGGTTAGGGTTTGTAGTTGAGGGGGTGTGTCCGTGTTAGGGGACACTGGACACAAAAGGGTGGGGGTGGACACATGACGTGTGAATGTGTGAATGTGAGTCCTGTGTCATGTAGTGCCCCGTTCCTCGTTGCGATGCAAGGAATGCGGTTATGAAATACTGTTGCTATTGATTGGTTGGGACAGGTTAAATCAAGATATTTTTCTCGTTATGTAATGGCTTCTTTGGAATCAAGTCCCATATTCAGAGGGTTGCGCCTCAAGGATGGACTCTACGACTGAGTCAGAAGAGACCTCCCGTTGCTCTGTTTTTCATACTTTACTTGCTTCTTTGGCTTTGGTTTTATGAATGTGTTTTCGTAAATGTTTTTTGATGGATTTTATTGCTTGCGTTCTTCGTACTCCATATTTCATATCGAACTCGAAAGAGAAGGGTAGAGTGATGATGCATTGCTTGTACGATTTTAGGTGATCGCGTAGGCGCCTTCTAGCGCAACAAGACCTTCTTCCCTCTTGTCTCAGACAATCAAGGTGAGTGGCTGGACACTTCTCCCTTTGGCCCTCTTGTTCTTCAATCAATCGTAGAATGTTAGTTAAATATTCAAGGACACGAATGCCTAATTTCAATAAACTATTGTACTATTTCTCACGTATACTCGCTATAGAACTGCTATGCCATGAAACTGCTGCATGCTTTCTTATGTACATCTTCTATAGAACTGTCATATCATAAACAACTACATGCTTACCATGTTATGCCTGTTATAGAACTGTGACAAGCAAAGTTTGAGGCATTGAATAACTATTTCCATAATAAGGCAAAACAACAATAAAAAATGGATAAGTTGCTCATGAATTAAAGGTCATGCTTGAATACCTAGTCTAGCCTTGCATGGTCATTGGACAACTTGTGCACAAGGAACGCCTCCATCGAATGATAACCCGGGACACATGATTGATTCAGCCTAGGGGAAAGCAAAAGATAGTTGTGCTAGATATTAGCAAAATTGGTTATTCGGGAAACTTCAGTAGAGCTCGCTACTCACGCTAAAATGGGTACCGTCTAAACCCAGCTATAGTCCAGGATGCCTTACGATGCCAGTGACCTTCACATATACAAATTGCACACACTATGCTTGTAGATGTTAAGATTGACAGGGAAGTGTTGACACAAAGTCACAGTCAACCAAATATTGACTACATTGACTAAATAATATCTGTATAAATTCAATACGACACACGACGTCTGCTTTCAGTTCGGGTCAAACGACAGCTCAGTTTCCGACTCTCAGTATATTTTCGAGTCTGTACTTTTATATTTCATTGAGTCTAGAAGTATGTACTCTGAGTTATGCTGAGCTCTTGGAACTTAGTCTACAAGCCTACCCAAAATCCCAAGCTCCACCAAAACAAAATTGCCCACAAGTCCCACTTAGAATCACTCTGTGCTCTGGAGACAGAGTTCGGGCCGAACTCTGCCTCCACACAGAGTTCGGGCCGAACTCTGTCCCCTAGAAATCAGGAACCCTAATTTTAGGGTTAGCTGGTTGCTAGCTGTCCAACGGCCAAATTTTTGAATTCTCCTACCCGAATTCTGGCCGAATTCTGCCTCAAAAATCAGTATAAATAGGGCATGAATTCTCTCATTTTGAATAACTCAATCTTCTCTTCTCTTCTCTCCTACAAGCTCAATAAGCCATACCCTTCCCATCTACTAGCCACAAGCCTCCTAAGTCTCGAGTGCTCAGCATCTCTCAGTTAGGATTCTTGTGCAAGAGTGAAGAAATCGCTTGGACAATTCCAAGCAATCGCCACTGCGATTCTCTGTAAGAAGTTGACGTGCTCTTCTGAAGTAAAGGCACGGGTTGTAAGCTACTATTTCACAAATAGTGGATTTAATCCTGAGCTAGAGTTCTCAGGCCTGGACTAGTCCTCCACGAGGGAAACCAGGTTAAAATTGCTGTGTTTGCGTATGCTCTCTTGTCTTTCATTTACATTCCGCATTTTACTCTGATTATTCATTGTTCGTGAAAGAGTTAATTTTTAATTGGTCATTATATATATATATACTCTATTCACCCCCCCTCTAGAGTTGCCAAACTGTTCTTCAATTGGTATCAGAGCTCTGTTCTCTTTATAAGGACTAACATCCTAAGAGCTGATCCATGGCAACCACACAATCCTTGATCTCCAATCATGGTGAAGGTCAGTCCACTCATAGGCCTCCCCTATTTGATGGGACTAACTACACATATTGGAAAACAAAGATGAGTTTTTATCTGAAGTCTCTAGACTTTGACCTGTGGACTGTCGTAACTGACGGTTACAAAAAGCCCGCCAGAATAGTTGTCGATGGTGACCTCACTGAGAAACCACACGACAAATATTCTGTCGAGGAGAAGAAACAGGCAAGTCTAGATGCTAGGGCTATTAATGCTTTATTCTGTGCTATAGACAGGAACGAGTTTAACAGGGTCTCTACATGCACCACTGCTCATGAAGTATGGAGACTTCTGGAAGTGACGCATGAAGGAACCACTCAAGTCAAGGAATCAAAGATAAGCCGTCTCACTCAAGAGTACGAAGCCTTCAAGATGAAGCCAAATGAGACGATCACTCAAATGTTTACAAGATTCCTCGACATCATCAACCCGTTATCCTCGCTTGGTAAGCAGTACTCAAACCATGAGAAGATCCGCAAGCTACTCAGAGGGCTACCAAAGATTTGGAACCCTAAGATGATAGCCATCATAGAAGGAAATGATCTCACAAGTATGTCTATGGAGACTTTGATGGGCAAGCTCATGACTCACGAGCTTGACCTCAAGGACTTCGAAGAGCCTGCTCCGAAGACCAGGGAGATCGCACTCAAAGTTCATCGACGAAAGGTTGATCACGATGAGACTGAAGACGATATCTCAGATGATGAAGACCAAGCTCTCATGGTACGTAACTTCAAGAAATTCCTTCGCTTCAATCAAAGAAAGAAGGAACCACAAGAAGACGATGAAGAAGAGCCAACCTGCTATGGTTGCAAAAAGACTGGACACGTCAGAAGAGACTGTCCGCTCTTAAAGAAAAGCAACCGGTATGAAAAGCCCTACAAGAAGAACTCATCAAAAAGGTATGCCAACACAAGCATTTGGCATGAAAGCGAAGCAAGTGACTCCGAGGAAGAAAAGAACTCTCCTCAAGACAAAGCAAATGTGTGCCTCATGGCAAATTCCACCAAGGTATCAAACGAAACTTTAGATGACTTCTCTTTTGATGAACTTGGCGATGCTTTCACCGATTTACTTGATGATCACAAAAAGGTTATCGGTAAATACAAGCATGCCAAGGACAAAATCAAAAGTCTAGAAGATGAGATACAAAGAATTTCTTTACTTCTTGATAATGTTAGAAACACATCACCCACAAATGACACTGATGAAGTATCCAAGATTAAATTAAGCTTACATGATGCTGAAGCACGCATTGAGCAACAAACTCAAGAAATCACTACTCTCAACACGTTGCTTGCTGAAGAAAAGAGTAGACACAAGATTTCCATGACTAAGATTTATGGCTTAAATATCAAGATTGATGAACTGCAAGCTATGTCTAAAAGATTAGAAACCAAATTGGGTAAACAGGTTGTTCAACCTCAAACCCAATCACATGGGCACAACACCACTCATACTAGTCAACCACGTCATTCTCATGCAGCACATAACCATGCATTTATATACACAAACTTTCACAAACCACGTGCACGTAAGAATATTCCTCATACTCATTATACTGCACAAAGACACAACCAATATCACTCTACACATAGACAAAGTCATCATACCATACCACATCAACATGCCATACCACGTAGACAAAATCATCATGTTATGCCATATAAGCAAAATCATCATATCATGCCACAGCATCACACTATGCCATATAGACAATCTCAGCATGCCACTCCTCACAGTCAATATCATCATGCTATGCCACACAGACATCATCATCATGCCACTCACTCTATGCATAGTCCTCATTACCATGCTAACTCTCCATATCATCCTCATCCTGTTGCTTATAGATATCATTCTCATGCTCCCAGTATAAATAAAAATGCTATCTATACTTACTGTGGAATACATGGACACATCTCACCACAGTGTAGAGTTAGAAGATTGGTAGACAAGAAAATATATGCTTGGTTTCCAAAAACTAACTTTTCAGGACCCTCAAGAAAATGGGTACCAAAGGTCACATCTACTCTTGATGTAGGTGGACCTTCCCTCCTCAACTGAGAGTAAGTGGATTCTCGATAGTGGATGCTCGCGACATATGACGGGAGACGCAAATCTTTTTGCATCACTATCGATGAAAAGAGAAGGATACGTATCCTTCGGTAACAATCTCAAAGGGCACATAATAGGTAACGGTATCATTGGTCATCCTCCTTCTCCTGTTATAAAGGATGTCTGCCTAGTGACCGAGTTAAAGCATAACCTGCTCAGCATTAGCCATCTTGCTGATCATGGATATGATATTAACTTTGGACAAAACTGTTGCTATATCTATGATAGGTCAACAGGAGACATTGCTTTTGAAGGGAAAAGAGAGGACAATATCTATATTTTCTATCTCTCTATAAATACTAACCATGCAGGTAGATGTTTATATGCCCACAAAGACGAACGACTACTTTGGCACCAGCGTCTCGGTCATGCCAACATGGATGCTATATCCAGGCTTTCTACCAAGAAGCTAGTGAGAGGATTGCCTGACATCACATTCAAAAAGGACACGGTATGTGCCGAATGTGAACTAAACAAGGCAACTAAATCCTCATTTCATTCCATCAACTCTGTAAGTACTACTAGACCCTTGCAATTACTTCATATGGATTTATTTGGTCCTAGTAGAATAGCTAGCCTTGGTGGCAAACTTTATGCTTTTGTTATTGTTGATGATTTTTCGAGATTTACTTGGGTTTTCTTTCTCGCTAATAAGAGCGACGCTATCTCTGTTTTCAAAGTTTTTGTAAATAAAGTTCAAAACGAAAAAGGCTACATGATTACTCAAATCCGAAGTGATCATGGAGGCGAATTCGTAAATTCAGATTTTGAAAGTTTTTGTAATGCAAATGGTTTTGATCATGAATTTTCTTGTCCTAGAACTCCTCAACAAAATGGTGTTGTGGAGCGGAAGAATAGGACTCTTGGCGATATGGCTAGAGTCATGTTGAATAAATTTTCTCTTCCGAAATATTTTTGGGCAGAGGCTGTAAGTACAGCATGCCACATTTTGAATAGGGTGCTTATTCATCCCATTTCGAAGAAAACACCCTATGAGCTTTGGTTTGGGAGAACCCCAAATGTTTCTTATTTTAGAGTTTTTGGCTGCAGATGTTTTATCCTTAACACCAAAGACAACTTAGGCAAATTTGATGCCAAAGCTGACGATGGTATCTTTCTTGGTTATGCCGCCAAGAGTAAGGGATATAGAGTTTTCAATAAACGCTCACTTATTGTGGAAGAGTCAACAAATGTGACTTTTGATGAAGACAACAGTACAGCAAATACTCTTAATGATGACATTAAGCCATCAACTTCTACTCCAATGAATACTTCAACCGAAACTAATTCTCTGGAGGGTTTGCCTAAGAAATTCTCTTTCAAACCTTCTCATCCAGAAAATTTAGTCATAGGTGAAGTTTCACGTGGAGTTACTACTAGATCATCATTAAGAGACTCTGTTGCTAGCACTGCCTTCATTTCACAAGCAGAGCCTAAAAACATTTCTGAAGCTTTTACTGATGAATTTTGGATCTCTGCTATGCAAGAAGAACTCAACCAATTTGAGAGAAGCCAAGTATGGGAACTAGTTCCTAAACCGGCTAATCACTCAATAATTAGTACCAAATGGGTGTTTAGAAACAAAGTAAGTGAAGATGGTTCAGTCACACGTAACAAAGCTCGTCTAGTAGCTCAAGGATACAACCAAGAGGAAGGTATCGACTACGATGAGACATATGCTCCTGTTGCTAGACTAGAATCCATTCGGATGCTTTGTGCTTTTGCCAATCATCAGAACTTTAAATTATTTCAAATGGATGTTAAAAGTGCTTTCTTGAATGGCTTTATTAAGGAGGAAGTTTATGTCAAACAACCCCCTGGCTTTGAAAATCACAAATTTCCCGACCACGTGTTCAAGCTAAAGAAAGCGCTTTATGGCCTTAAACAAGCCCCCAGAGCTTGGTATGAAAGGCTAAGCAGCTTCTTGCTTGAGAAAGGTTTTTCTAAAGGGAAAATTGACACTATACTGTTTATCAAATCTTTCAAAGACACCATTCTATTAATTCAGATTTATGTTGATGATATTATTTTTGGGTCTACTGATGAAACTCTTTGTCAAGAATTTGCCAAGTGTATGCAGACGGAATTTGAGATGAGCATGATGGGAGAGCTCAACTACTTTCTTGGTCTGCAAGTAAAACAACTGGCTAATGGAACTTTCATCTGCCAATCAAAGTACACCAAGGACATGCTGAAGAAGTTCGATCTTGACAACATCAAACCAATCAGCACGCCAATGGCCACTTCAACCAAACTCGAACCAGATGAGAGCGGCAAACCTGTTGATCAACGTAAGTATCGAGGTATGATAGGCAGCTTACTTTATTTAACTGCTAGTCGTCCCGATATCATGTTCAGTGTTTGCCTATGTGCTAGATATCAAGCTAATCCTAAGGAATCATACATGACCGCAGTTAAGCGTATCTTTAGATACCTTAAGGGTACGGTTACAGTAGGCCTATGGTATCCCAAGTCAACATCATTTGATCTTATTGGTTACTCTGATGCTGACTTCGCTGGATGCAAGGTCGACCGTAAAAGTACGAGCGGCACGTGTCATTTATTAGGAAAGCTTTAGTCTCCTGGTTTAGCAAGAAACAGAACTCTGTTGCACTATCCACAATAGAAGCTGAATACATAGCAGCTGGACGTTGTTGTGCACAAATTCTGTGGATGAAGCAAACCCTGGAAGACTATAAGTTATCTTTCATGCATATTCCTATATTCTGTGACAATACTAGTGCCATCAATTTGACTAAGAACCCTGTATGCCACTCACGCACTAAACACATTGAGATCAGACACCACGTTTTGCGTGATCATCAGCAAAATGGCACGATTAACTTAGAATTTATTGACACTGATCATCAGCTGGCAGATTTTTTTACTAAGCCACTATCCGAAGAGCGTTTCAATTTTCTTTGTCGTGAACTTGGAATCTTAGATGAAGCAGTCATAAATTGAAACTCACCTGCGTAAATATCGAGTATATTGTGATTCTTTTACGAAGAATTTGGTATGGGTACAAGCCGAAAGGGTCCTTCTGACAACAAGGCGTAAAAGCCTAAGCGACACGGTGCACTAGTCCTCAGGACTACCGCTAGCTGGGATCCGGCCCCTGCAGCTAACCCATGGCAAATTTGGACTATTGAACCACAATATATATCTTTATTTATTATATGGCTCGTTTCGATTTAATATTGCCTAATTGATATTTTCTAAAAAGTTCATTCTGTTTTCTGTGTACCTCTCCTTCTCTATCTATTCTATTCTCTTTGGTGTCCTCAACTTTCTTTTGTTTAACTCTTAAATCTTTTTCTTTGTTATCATTTCTTGTTATTCTTAAACTTTTGTTTTCATTTTAGCCTTTGTTCTGTTCTGGACCAATGATCCAGAACTCGGGCCGAACTCTGCTCCAATCCGAGTTCGGGCCGAGTTCGGTCCCTTGGTTCCAGGGTCGGGATCTGGCTGTGCCGTTGGATCAATTCTAATCCTATGGTCAATATTTCACCCGACCAAAGACCAAGCCCTACTTTATTTCGGGATTCCCTCTCTTTCCTCCCATAATTCCTTCTTCTCCACCTATTCCATCTTCTTCCTTCAAAACCCTAACCCTAGTTCTTGAGATAGAGGGCTCTATTTCTTCTCAAACTCAAGGGAAAGGGGTTTTTCAACGTTCTCTTCAACTGTTTGACATTATCTTCAGGTATAACTCTCATTTTCTCTCCTTTTCTAGTTATCAAATTTCTTGCAAATGGCTCCACGCTTGCCCAATCGTGGGAAGAGGATCCGAACCGAGGGTGCTTCCTCTTCGAATCCTCCTCCTCCGATTGAACAAGTAGATGAACAACATTCCCTCAATCCGTTGTTCAATCCACCATGTCCCGATGACCCTAACACTTATGACGACCGTCTTTTTGTGTCGCTAGAAGCCTCAAATGAATGGTTTAGCGATTTTAGAACTCGTCCGGTGTTTGGGGGTCATCCCATAAACTTCACCATATTTTCTCAATATGAGTCTTTATTCCGTGATCTTTGTTTGGATGCTTTAGTTGCTTCAAATTTTGTCATCTATCGTAGTGCAATCCAAATGTTTTATTGCAATTTAACTTTTGATGCAACCCACATCTATTCCCGGGTTGCCGGTATTGACATCGCCTTCAATGATTCGGAGTTGGGGGAGTTTCTTGAACTTATTAATCTTGATGCTTGGGATAAACTTGTGGAAGCACGCCAATTCCAATTTGTTGGCGATACTTCTCTTGAAGGATTCAAGGAGGAACTATGTGCTCCTAACATAAGTCCTCGCAAGCTTATGGCTAAGCATCTCAATCCCTACTTCTATGAACTTCATCGCATGATTTTTAACACCATCTTACCCAAGGCTGGATCAACTGATGAAGTTATATACTTTGAGATCTCAGCCTTATATCATCTCCATTATCGTATTCCATTCAATCTTCCTAGGACAATGATGGATTGGATGATAAATTGTAGGAAGAAACCAAGGGCGTTAGTTTATCCTTTATATCTTCCTATGGTTTTTCGTGCATTTATCATTCCTCTTCATGACTGTCCATTCTTGCCCGCTCCTGCCTTCTTGTCCAAGGCACGCCGTACTCAGGCAGTTGTCGCCTCTCCTGAGGCATCTGAGCATTCTGAGGATGAGGAGCCTGACGCCCCTCCTTTTGGTCAGGATGTACCTCCTCCTCCTGCCACCCTGGAGTCTATACAGACTATGCTTCGCGATCGCTTTGCTGTTGAGGATGATCGTTGGACGCAGCAGGATTACCGTACCACTCTGCAGATTAGTGCCCTTGGGAACTCTCTGCATGATATGCGGTATTCACTCGCTCATCATCCTGATCTGCATGTGCCTATTGAGCGGGATCCAGATCGAGCGGGTCATCGTATAGACGATCCGTGGGTCATGAGGTATATGGATCCGGATGATGCTTTCGTGGACCCTCGTCGCTCTTTCCCTGGTCCTTCAGATGTTCCAGGACCTTCTGGTGCTCCGTGATGGAGACTGGCTTGTTATGCTGCTGCCACTGCTGATGGTCTTAGTTGCTTTATGTTTTTAGTTATTTAGTTATGGATTTATGTACTGGATTTTTATCTTAGAACCCTGATGATGTGTTTGACATTCTGGTTGGTGGATATCATTTTATGCTATTTCTCGTAGTTTCTTTTATGCCAATGCACTCTCTTGTCTAGTATTATACTATTTTTTCTCTTGGTGTGGTTGCATTACTATTCCTTGCTTATTTATATTGCTAACTGCCAAAAGGGGGAGAAACATATGTATATTTTTGTGCTGGCTTGTTTTGAGAAACTATTACAGGTTCTATGCAGGTTCTATGCATTCATCTGTGTATATCTGTGCTCGTTCTGGGAATATGTTATCTATCAGGTTACAGGTTATATGCACTGTTTACGGGGGAGAGCTACTACTTCTAGCTCAGAACCGTTCACTGATTACGGGGGAGCTATCCGATTCTAGCTCTGCATCAGTTATGGGGGAGCTATGTTGTAATCAACTGTGTCAAGGTATGAATATTGAAATATACATATATTATTTTGTCAATTATCAATATGGGGGAGATTGTTGACACAAAGTCACAGTCAACCAAATATTGACTACATTGACTAAATAATATCTGTATAAATTCAATACGACACACGACGTCTGCTTTCAGTTCGGGTCAAACGACAGCTCAGTTTCCGACTCTCAGTATATTTTCGAGTCTGTACTTTTACATTTCATTGAGTCTAGAAGTATGTACTCTGAGTTATGCTGAGCTCTTGGAACTTAGTCTACAAGCCTACCCAAAATCCCAAGCTCCACCAAAACAAAATTGCCCACAAGTCCCACTTAGAATCACTCTGTGCTCTGGAGACAGAGTTCGGGCCGAACTCTGCCTCCACACAGAGTTCGGGCCGAACTCTGTCCCCTAGAAATCAGGAACCCTAATTTTAGGGTTAGCTGGTTGCTAGCTGTCCAACGGCCAAATTTTTGAATTCTCCTACCCGAATTCTGGCCGAATTCTGCCTCAAAAATCAGTATAAATAGGGCATGAATTCTCTCATTTTGAATAACTCAATCTTCTCTTCTCTTCTCTCCTACAAGCTCAATAAGCCATACCCTTCCCATCTACTAGCCACAAGCCTCCTAAGTCTCGAGTGCTCAACATCTCTCAGTTAGGATTCTTGTGCAAGAGTGAAGAAATCGCTTGGACAATTCTAAGCAATCGCCACTGCGATTCTCTGTAAGAAGTTGACGTGCTCTTCTGAAGTAAAGGCACGGGTTGTAAGCTACTATTACACAAATAGTGGATTTAATCCTGAGCTAGAGTTCTCAGGCCTGGACTAGTCCTCCACGAGGGAAACCAGGTTAAAATTGCTGTGTTTGCGTATGCTCTCTTGTCTTTCATTTACATTCCGCATTTTACTCTGATTATTCATTGTTCGTGAAAGAGTTAATTTTTAATTGGTCATTATATATATATATACTCTATTCACCCCCCCTCTAGAGTTGCCAAACTGTTCTTCAGGAAGAACATGGTAAGTTTCATATTACAACGACATACATAGCCATGGGTAAGTTTTAGCGTAGTTTATGTTATTATGCCTATCAAATGCTTCCATAAAATTCACTAGGATGGCTAGAAAGATCACTGAATATATGCATATCAGGTTTCACATAAATTCTTGAACCAAATGAGAGCATGGTATATAATTAGCCATTCACCAGTACACGATAATGTTGTGACCCTCACAGCTCACCACCTAACTCAAGGCGACGCTAGTGCTTTTTGAAGCCTCATTGTTTACAAAAAACAAGTCTTATTACAAACTAAGAAAAGAGTACAAGATTATAATTGATTTTTGGGGAAGTACAACTATAGGAATCTGATCAAAAGACGATCACTTTATCCCTTGGACGATGTGATATCGAAGACACGAGCGTCTGGAGGATGCAACAGCACTTTAGCAGGAGATTATGATCATTCTTGATGCTTTGTGATTGATTTGAAACTCTATTTATAGGGTTCTTGAAATAACTGTTTAGCAGTTATTCTGGGTTGCGCACATTTCAGGTTGTGCGCCTCCTGTTCACTTATGCGAACGGTTACATTAACTGCTATAGACGTGTGGCATCGTTTGATTGAGATGTGCGTGGTCGTGGGCAGTATAGTGGACACGTTCTGCGAAGTTAGTGGCTTGCGCACTACGTCACTCTGTTCTGAACACTGTTTGATTACCCTGCATGAGCTTCATCAGGTTGCACGTGGGCGCAATATAGCGATTTGCACGAGTGGTTGCACCAACTGCTGTGGACGCGTGGCATCGTTTGATTGAGATGTGCGTAGTCGTGGGCAGTGTAGTAAGCACGCTCTGCAAAGTTGGTGGCTTGCACACCACGTCACCCTGTTTAAAAATAAGAATTGATCAAGTGGTGCCAACTTGTCAGACTGCACATGGGCGCAACTGAACAACTGGCACCTTTGACCAGGTCTTTTTTGCTGTACTGATTAATTCTCACGCCACACAATGACTTACGTGAACCAGCTGTCATATTAATTACATGCTGACAAAATCTTCTCGAGCGCCGCGTTGTACGAGATTCGAATGGATTTTCCTTCATCTCCGTGCTGTCAGTTTGTCAGGTAATAATGATACCGTTACAGCTTTTCGAGGAGTATGCCACGTGGTGCTTGCGCAACCTATATCCTGTGCAACCTGATATTGTCGTAATATGATGCTGCACAACTTGATGATTCGGCACAACATAATAATTTGGCGCCACCTGATGATTGCACACTTTAATGGACGGCGTAGCTTAATTTTTAGCATCTAGAAGTCCCCCTTCAAAGTTTTTGAAACTTGAAAATACTTTGAAGTTTTGAAATACTTTGAATTATGCTAATTTTGTTTGGATTGTGCCAGTTTACTGTCTAACAAAACTCTGAATTTTAAGCACCAGTTGCGCAACGGTTTTGAAAAGAATTTTTAAGCTATAAATAGCCGTCTAAAGAGGACTTTTTGTTTGCAAAGAACAAAAGTTTTTATTACAAACTAAGAAAAAGAGTACATGAGTACAATTAATTTCTGGGAAAGTACAACTATAGGAATCTGATCAGAAGACGATCAATTTATCCCTTGGTCGATGTGATATCGAAGACATGAGCCTCTGGAGAATGCAACAACACTTTTACAGAAGATTATGATCACTCTTGATGATTTGTGACTGATTTGAAACCCTATTTATAGAGTTCATAAAATAACCATTTAGTAGTTATTTTGGATTGTGCGCGCTTCAAGTTGCGCACCTCTTGTTCACTTGCACGAACAGTTACACTAACTCCTGTGGACGCGTGGCATTATTTGGTCGAGATGCGCGTGGTCGTAAGCAGCGTAGTGGACACGATCTGCAAAGTTAGTGGCTTGTGTGCCACATCACTCTGTTCTGAACACATTTGATCACTTTGTGTGGGCTTCATCAGGTTGCGCGTAGGCACAATGTAACAACCTGCACGAGCGGTTTGCACCAACTGCTGTAGACGCGTGGTATCGTTTGATTGATATACGCGTGGTCGTGGGTAGTGTAGTGGGCACGCTCTACGAAGTTGATGGCTTGCGCGCCACGTCACCCTGTTTTAAACTAAGAGTTGATCAAGTGGCGCCAATTTATCAGGCTGCACATAGGCGCAACTTAACTATTAGTGCCTTTTGACCAGGTCTTGTGCCGATTAATCCCCATACCATTCAGTTCCTTGTGCCAACCAACTGTCAGCATTAATTACATGCTGACAAAGTCTTCTCGAGCGTCACGTCGTGCAGGATTCGAAGGGATTTTTCTCAATCTCTGTGCTGTCAGTTGTCAGTTAATGATGATGCCGTTACAGCTTATTGAGGAAGTATGCCACGTGTCACTCTGCGCACCCTAACTCCAGCACAACCTGGCGATGGCGTAATCTGAAGCTGCGCAACTTGATGATACGGCGCAACTTGATTGGTTTGGCGCCATCAGATGTTTGAAGGCTTTAATGAGTGGCACCTCTAAATTTTTAGGCTCTACAAGACCCCCTTCAAAGTTTTTGAAACATGAAAATACTTCAAAGTATTGAAATACTTCGAATTAGACTAGTTTTGATTGGATTGTGCCAGTCAATGCTCAACCGACTCTACTTTTTGAGTGCAAATTGTGCGATCAATTTCAATTTTTAGGCTATAAATAGCCATTCTCTTCGAACTTTTCACTTTTTACCAAAGTTGATATTTCTCAAAAACCCTATCTCCTTTTTTTTTTTCTGAGATCTTCAACGAGCATCAATGGCGCCCAAGAGATCCACCGCCGACAAAGGATATGGCATTGCCGAACCTTTATCTCGTACCCCAACCACGCGCGCGCCTCAGTACGCTCCGCCTTCGTCACGATGAAAAACTGCCAACCCAGCCATGGAAGGTGACTGTTTGACAATGAACCGAGCATCGACCAACCCTTTTTAGGGTTTTGGTTTGATTTATACAACGTGCGCCTCCTCATTTTAGAGTTAGGCGCACTTCATGACCTGCGCCTCCCTTTTTAGGGTTTGTTTGCTGTCCACACAATGTTCGTTTTTTATGAACTGTGTTGTGCAATTTTTCTAGATTTTGCTTTCTGACTATGTGCAATAAGTTTGGCGTAACTTGAGATGTTGCATCACATAGATGCTGTTCGGTAGAAATGTCGTGCAACATAGATGTGGCGCAACTCAAAATGTCGTGTAACACAGATATGGCGCCACACATAATGTTGCACAACACAGGTGTAGTGCAACATACAATGTTGCGCAACATAGATATAGCGCAACCTGTGATGTTATATATTCTGCTTCAATGAATCAGGTACTTTTTGAGGCTAAATTCTGTTCACTCTTCTTTATATAGTTGATCTCAGAGAAGACCCAAATGTTGAAATCTATGCTTCGACCTTCAACGTGTCGGAGTACCGAGAGGACTTATCCCACGTTCATTTTCCTCAATATGATCTTCCTGAGTCCCGAAGAGCTATGCTTGCGTCTCAGAAAAATTCCATTTTATTATGGTTAATGAACGGCGAACCTTTGGAAAGTCTGGACAATGTCGTCCATAAGAAACCAGCTTTCTTATTTGGAGAGGCGATCAACAAGATATCCCAGCCCAAAGCGAAAAGCGAAAACAGATTTTATCAATGTGGGGATAGAATCATGTATCTCCCAGAAATGCCAAGACACCTGTCTTTGTCTCGGGATACATTTTCTAGTTATCCTCGCCGCATGGCATGGGACCTGACCCCGATTTAATAGGCCAGAGTCGGAAGGATATGTTATAGATTGGGCCCATAGAACAAGGATTTGTTCTACAGTACTTCGGAAAGATACAGCTTCCATCTGAGAGGTTTGAGACCAAGCTGTATACCACCTGAAGATTCATCAATGTTGCTTCCTGTCCGAGTACCTATTTTCGCAAACATATTTGTGAAGGCTGAGGGAAGTTACCCAGATAAGGCTATGCACTTAACAGGCTTAGTGAATTCTGACATGAAATGCTGGAATTAGTGGTCTGGGTTTGGATCACTTTAAGGATAATCTCCTTGAATTAGATCTCTATGATCCGATTTGGACCACTGCTCGTGGCTTTCGTCCAAATGCTCACATGTTTCTGGCTTTGGTTGAAAGATATAATGAGAGGACCGGTACCTTCATGGAACCATACGTGGAGATCGGCTTCTCTATTCATGAAATGAAGTATCTTTTACATTTGCCAATGGATGAAAATCTCTATAAAGAATATGTGCCAACGAATGAGGAGTTGGATACTCTCTCTGCAGAGAACCCCGAGATCGTGGCTATGTTCGAAGAACTATTATGCCACTATCTGATTTGTTATTTTTATTACAAAAGTGCTTCCAAAAGGACTTGTTACATTACCAAATGGCTGCCATATTTGTTCCTCGGGCATCCTCATGAAGAAAAGATTGTTGAAAGTTAAGCCTGCAATCCTTGTTTCTTCAGACCGCTCAACCTCAGCGATGTAGAAAAATTGATAGAGATAACTAAGCACCATGATAATATCTTGGATATAGATTGGTACCCCTTTACTGCTGGTACTAAGATCAAAATTTATCTCAAATATGGTTATATAACCATGTCTCCAGAAGCCCAGCTGGCCGGTTTCCTCTCTTTATGGTTACGGCAGTTTGTGATACCTGGAGCCAGTGCCGTTGATTGATTCTATCGAGGTGTGCTTTTTGCCGCAGTACGTCTAGTATTCGACTACAAGATGGATCTTCTTTCGGCTATGACATGTCGCTTGAATGCAGGCTTGCGTTCTTTTGTTGACACCATGGTTTATGATAAAAGTTTTCGGGATGCCTTCCCTCGTGCCGAAATGCCATACACGTATCTATTTGGGTGGTTGCTGTTACATTATCCTGATTTGATGGACCCTGATATGGGTGCAGTCGGCGGTGACTTCATCAGGCGGTATTCCAACGTTCGATGGAACATCAATGCATTGTCAGAATGCAGAAGAGCTTTAAACCGAGGGTCCGGATGGAGATTTCAATGTGTTTCTCCTCCTCCAGGATATGAGAATCTCCCTCCACAACTCATGGACCTAGAAGCAGCATCTCTCCGTTTGTCTTCGACTGAGTTCACATGGTTGAAGATAATTCGGCCTTCACATTTAGTTTACCGGTTTGAAGGCGAATGCTTTCTAGAACCATACTTACCATGTTGATTTGTTCGACAGTTTGGTTATGACCAATTACATGTAGGTAATGCCACCACCTGTTTACAGGCTAAAGGTTACCTAATAGACGGTGCCAGAGCTTAGAGATATTATAATGCAAGAGGGACTAAGGCCATATTTTTGATGACTCATGTCTCTTCTATGGGAACGCGTATGTTATATACATATGCAATTTTTTATACTTCAGCCAACACCTTTACCGAGAACTTCAATATGGCTGACAGCTTTGCAAGTGGTAGACGTTCAAGGGTTGGAGTTCACGCTGCACGTTCCTTCAGAGATGAAGAGAATCACGAACCCGCTGATGAACCTCTGGAACCTCTCTCGTAGTTTTTTATGATGAAGTCAATGCACCCCTAGATGTATCTTTAAAGATATGGAAGGAGAAGTCCCCAGTGAAAGGACTTGAAAGAAAAAGAAAGACTGGAGAATCATCAGCTCCTTCTCATCCTCATGATCTTTCTTCTTCTCCTATGGCTGTAGGAAAGAGAAAGAAGATTACACCAGTCATTGCAGAGCTGCCCACCACCAGGACCACGCGGTCCCAGACAAAACAAATGCATACTAGAGCATCCTCTGGAGGAGAGGCAACTCCTTCTTCACTTCCAAGAAGCAGTCCAGTAGCCCAGGAAGAGATTATTCGGGAGCCCAATGTACTAGTTGACCTTGATGAGGTTGAAGAAAAACCTGAAACACCTCTGGTACGCAATGACAAAAGGAGATTATTAGTGTATCCAAAAGATCATCAAGAAATATTGCCTTCGCAAAATATACTACCTCTGCCAGGTAAATTTTAATATTCCTTTAATGTGATCTTGATTGAGTAACGTATTAACACTGATTCCCCCCTTTTTATATACTTACAGAGGTTAACACTCCAGCTCCGATCATTACAGAAGGGATTTCGGGGCCCATAGTTACACAAATGATGATTTTCGTGACCGTGTTAGCTGTCGCGAAAATTATGATGTCATCTCCAACACCAGGAGTCCCAAAGTCTACACTCCCTGAGAAGAAGTCGCCTTTAACAGAATCCAATCCTAGGGTCACTATTCCTCCAGTACCCCAAGCTTCTACTCATTTCCAAGAGGATCAATAAATGATAGAAGCTCTTGCAGACTGTGATTACGGTGATGCATTTGAAGATGATTCTACAAGCGCCATTGAAGGAGACCAGACTTCAGCAAAAATCCTGCCGAATCAAGCATTGTCAATTGAAGAATGCCATACTGTTGTTGAAGGTGAAGAGTGTCTTGTTGTTGAAAAGGGACCTTCAAGTCCAAAAATTGATAGGCCTAAAAGCTAAGATAAAACTGAAGATCATGAGGATCAAGCCATGGCCCCTGAAGATGTTGGGATCAATAAAAATCTCAACACTGATACTGCGGAGATTCAAACTCCCATCAATCAAGATTTCATGGTCAAGGATGCAGAAGTGATTGCCCCGACTGAACAAGCAGAATCAGGGGTCGGAAGTAGCCATT
Organism: Iris pallida; assembly: GCA_029216955.1. Taxonomy (NCBI): domain Eukaryota; kingdom Viridiplantae; phylum Streptophyta; class Magnoliopsida; order Asparagales; family Iridaceae; genus Iris; species Iris pallida. Next base: position 11,865,074 of record JANAVB010026000.1, on the reverse strand, counting down.
TCTTGTCAGGCAGTTCTGACGCTGGGAATAGTGAGGCAGCTGTATCTGAAACGACCATGGCCAGACTCCGCTATGATTTGGACATGCCGTATGAGACTCCATATGTATTGCCAGGATCAGGTAAAATTTTGACTTTTATTTACCTTAATTCCTGTAATTTATATGTAATAACTGTGCATCTTGGTTACAGTGGGTCCTGTGGGGACACTTACGAAAGCTGCGTCGACCACATTCAGCTTCGGCTCGACTATGGCTCCTCTTGATATGGGGACCCAAACTGGAGAGGGGAGCTCTTCTAGATGCCAGTACTCGGATCCCCTGGTGTACAACCTCCAGTTACTTCAGAAGTAAGAATTCCAATAGAAGCGGCTACCCCGAGGTTCTCAGCAATGAATAAAGCTGTGGTTGAAGCTTATACTAACGCTT
>JANAVB010026000.1:11844648-11862148 GCA_029216955.1 Iris pallida | reverse complement strand
GACAAATCTGTCCAAAAATCGAACCTAAGAACGACCCGACACCCTATTTTAGAAGGGTATTTTCGAGCCAGATATTATTAGTTTTCGAAAACCTATTAGAAACAGTTTTAGATTATATATACGAGATTAAAAACTATTTGGTTGATCCAGATTTTATCAAATATGTACAAAGTTATTCGAATTCAAAAATCAGGAAAAACTATGAAAAACAATTTCAAAAACTAGAAAATTCATCGATACGACGTGCATCCCACCAATCCGGGCGACGTGGTCACGAACCGAAAGCATCGAAAGGTGCGTAGTGGCTTCGTGGACATGTGGACTTTGACGGAATTCAAATTAGTCGCGTATGCGCGACGAATTTGATGCGTATCCGTCGAAATTTACCGTATCGACCGCTGTGCAAATTTCCCAATTACTTTGTGCACGTTCGTCAGATCGAGACGAAACTTATGCCAATAGGACCGTATCATTTTTTGGTCCTGTATTCCAGGTTTGGTCTAATTCTGAAACAGTTGATCGGATCGCCGTTTTGTGGGTCGCACGATCCGATTCAACGGGCGATTTTGTGCACAGCCCACCGAAATCCACAATTGGACATACCGTTGGGTTCGTATAATCAAAACAAATCTATAGACATATCATTTGACGACTTTAGAGACCATTGACTCTGGCACATTTTTTGGTGCAAAGCGGGTCCAACGGCGGACACCGTTTTGGCCCAGAATTACCGTTTTGCCCCTGTGTCCAGAATTGGACTTAAGGACAGGCAATCCTAGCTAATTTGACTATTCTGAGAATGTTAGCAATGTCTGTTTCAGCTTTCGGAGATAGTTATGATGATTTGGACTTTATGGCTCACTAGTTGACTATATTTTGTGGGATCTACGTGAAACCTCCAGGCAAGATACTTTGCCTCCCTCTACAATTCATTACTCATGCTTATAATTCCTTTACTTTATATATATTATCAATTAGTTCTCTAGTTATTCATGATTTATATGCTTATTTAGTCCCTATATCTTTATATGTTATCAGTTAGTTATTTCAATTCTCTTAATTTACATGCTTTACTTTAGATAGTATTTACTGGTTTATTAGTCGTGTTCTTTTATCGTTATCATGCTTAACTTGATGTTGTGGTTCTACCAAATTGGTTCCCTCTCGTACCATGTTGTGAGTCGTATCGTGTGTAAGTCATAACGGAACTGCTGTACCTTGTATTGTGAAGCTAACCTGCGAATCCACACTAGGAACGAGGGTTAGTAGTTATCTGAAGCTAACCTGCGAGTCCATACTATTGGCCCATTGGTCATAGTCAACCTGATTTTAATATTTGATCAAAACTCTGTCTGGATATACGAAGCTTGTTGGGACATCTCAGCTCCTTGGACATAAGCAAGATTGGATATTCACTCCGTTCAAGACTGAAGATCTGTTTGCCTACTTGAGTCTGTACTTCCTATGCAATATAATTTTTTATTTTATTTGAGTCTAGGAATACGTTGTACACCGAGTCGTACTGGCAAATAGGCTACTCCCAAATAGTTCAAAATGTTTTTTAAAATGACCTATCAAAATATTTACAAAAAGGTTTTCAAAAAGGTTTTCAAAAATCACCAAAAATCTTTTTTAAAAAACCCTAACCTAACCCTGACAGAACTCGGCCAGAGTTCGGCCAGAGTTCGGCCAGAGTTCGGTTGGTGGCCGTTTGATTTTTGAATCCTCTGGAACTTGGTCCTCCTGCAGTTGCGGATTTGACCGAGATTTGCTCATCGAGTTCTGCCCGAATTCTGCCCGAATTCTGACAGAGTTCTCCCTTTGGAATTCTTATAAATAGAGATGGATTTCAATTATTTCAATTCACTCATTCACTTTCAATCTTCTCTCTATCTAAAAAGCTTTCTGCCTTCCAAAGAGTTTTCTGGAGCTTTCATTTTCAGATCCCAAGCCAGTTATAATCCTCTAGTCGATTTGCCAGTGCGGTACGGTCTAGAAGTTTCTGAGAGATTGTAATCAGAAGGCTTGATTGAAGAATACCTCTTCACATTTGAAGTTGGACGAGTTCTTCGTATCAAAGCTCGCGTTGTAGAAGTTACAAGGACTTCGTAAGAAAACTTGCGGTTTTTCCTATAGTGGATTCAACTGGTAGCAAGAGTTCTACCGACTGGATTAGTCCTCAACAGAGGGATACCAGTATACATCGCTGTCTTTGCGTTTGCTTTCTGAACTCTGCCTTTACATTATTTTAACTGTGATTATATACTGTGATTGTGTTGCTAACATTTTTTATTTAGCATTATTCCGCTGCCAACTCTATTCACCCCCCTCTAGAGTATTACGCTTTACTATATCGTTCCTACACATACCAGGAGCGAGGGTTAGTAGTATATGGTTCACACCTGCGAGTCCACACTAGGGACGAGGGTGATACTAGCCTGCGAGTCCACACTAGGGGCGAGGGATAGTAGTTGTTCAAACCTGCGAGTCCACACTAGGGACGAGGGTTTGAGTATTCTATTGGTTATCCATTGACATCGTGCCACCGTGTTCCCTTGTTCTTCTCCAGCAGTTCGTTTAGGCGTAGTGGTTCTTCCAGTTGTGTATAGTCGTATTTCGTGTTGTTTGGTATTTTCCTGTTTATTTCCTATTATTACATGATAAACTGCTAGATGGACATATTTTATGTATCTTGCTATATCCCCTGAGGACCTGATGATCTCTTCAGGTTTAGCGATTGCATGGAGTTAGTTAGCAGAACGGGATGGTAGATGATGGTGATGCACGATACAGGTATTTGCTTGTAATATTTTTTTATTATCCTTTCGTGCTTATTACTCCGTACCATGTTATATTCTGCTCATTTTATAGACTCATATCATTCTTGGATTCTAATCGGACAATATGATAATGGGCTGCAGACCATGACCCATAATTATTCATTCATGTTTCATATTCTTATTGTGGATTGAGATATAGATTGCATTACCGTGATTTGGCAGTATACCATAGCCTTGACAGTGTTTACGTACTTGAGTCGGGCTTGAGTCCACTCGATACGTAGCTGGCTTTCTCACGTGCTCACATCCGAAAAGCGGGTACGGGTCGTGACAAGGTGATGGCTCGTGAAGCTGAAATGCGAAAAGCAGAATTTGAAGCTTCCGTGGTAGCTTTCTCACGATGTTCCGCAGAGTTGGAATCTTGCATTGTCGAGACAACTTCTTCTGTTGAACGTTATAAAACTGAAGCTGTAGAGAAGAAAAAGGAAGCTGCTAAATATCAAGTTAATCTCCAAGAACTAGAAATTGAAATAGCTGGACTTCAAGAAGCAATTAAAGCATCTCGACGGCACGAAGAAGAAGTATTAGAGATACATCAAATCGCTATGAGCCAATTAGATGACCTGAGGAGGCAACGGGATGTTCTGTTTCAGACTGAAGGTGCAAAATTAGAATGTCGAGCAAAAACGCTACAACCTTTTGATCCAGAATCAGGGAGAGCTCTTACAAGGCAAAGGGTACTTGACTCTAGGGTAGAGAGGGCAGAGAATTTGAAAAGATTAATCATTGATCTCAGCACTCAGCCTCCCCAATGAAGCAGTCTGCAGGATCTTTTATTTTTTTGCCTTTTAAATGATGTACTTTTGACATTTTGAATGTTATGGCAATAAAATAATGCCCTTTTTGTGATTCTATTACTTGTTATATACCTATAGTAGATATAAGTAATAGGTAAGAATAAGAAAATATGTTCAGAGGTATCGGACAAGACATATCCTCTAAATGGAAAATGACAACATTGATTATATCTGTTCAGAGGTAATATGGATGTGACAGAATATAATTCAGAATATTGTCATTTCAAAAGATGCCCTTATCAGAGGTAATATGGACATAATAAGTCGCTGATACAGAAAATAGAATTCAGATGTAATGTGGACGTGGATCTATTAATATAGAAAATAGAATTCAGAGGTAATGTGGACGTGAACTCATTTTTCTTTTTATTGATGATCTCCAATCGGTTAGGACTTAAAGACAGGATATCATGTCTAAAAAGACAAGATATCTATGATAAAAAAGATATCTTTTAAAATAGCTGGGTTTCAAAAGATGGAATTGATGATTTGGATAGACTTCATTGATGGTTTTAAGAATAAGGATATCTCTGACTCTGGAAATACCAAAACTCTTATTTTATCTATTTCGGGGAGGCTTTTGCTGACAAATAACAATTTTGGAGAAGTTTCATCTCCAATATTGACTTGAACCAACAGATCTTCAGTAGGTGGCTCACATTGCTTAAAGCGAAGCTCCCATTGATTATCTATCCTTTGTGTCCAAGGATCAGATTCAGAAGCTTTGGCAAAGTCTTCGTCGTCTTCCAAAAACTCGACAGTTACCATATTAGAAGATAGAGTCACGCGATGGACATGCCCTACAGAGATAGAATCAGAAGAGTTAGATCGCTCTTCTTCCACGAATTCGGAGGCTTCTAGAGTCGAAGTTGGTGAAGTATAACCTAATCCCCACTTCATTTTGCCGTAGTATTATTGTAATTTTCCTTTTGGAGTAAGAATACAAATAGGAGTCCGCCTTCCTTTTTTGCCATTGAGACCAGCTTTAAAATCATAACCCATCTTTTGAATGATATCTTTTGATTGCTGACTATTACGACGTAGTTTAAGTCTTCCGTTATCATGATTTTTTCTTCGCTATCGGGCACGATCTTCTGTTCCGTTCCTTTACTAAAAAGTATAGGAAGTTCATCTTTCTTCCTGGAAGGAACTAAGAAGAAGGAGTCCTGCATTGGCTCGAGCAATACTTCGTTTCAGGAAGCCTCAACTGTTCCTATGGCAAGTGGTTCGAAGTTATCTAACATTTTTAAATAACATCGAGTATAACAAAAGACATCAGTATACTGTAAAAGAGATGCTACTTTATTAATTTGTACATCGTCATTTATAACATGATTTTTAGCTTTCACAGAAGGCTTAGTAAGGTTGATAACCAGAGGAGGAGAAGGAGAAGGTGTCACGACCCGCACCCGATTCTCGGATGCGAGTTCGTGAGCAAGCCAGCTACGTATCGAGCGGACTCCAGTCCGACTCGAGTACGTATAAGCTGTCAAGGTCATGGATAAAACTGTATCTCAATCCACAGGAATCATATAAACAAGAATAAACAAGTATGGGTCATGGTCTGCAGCCCATTAGCATATTGTCCGATTAGACTCTAAGAATGATATGAGTCTATAAAATAAGCAGAGTATAACATGGCATGGAATATAAAGCACGAGAGGATAATAAAGAAATATCACAAGCAATACCTGTATCATACATTACAATCCTCTGCCATCTCGTTCTGCTAACTAACTCCATGCAGTCACTAAACCTGAAGAGATCATCAGGTCCTCAGAGGACTAGCAAGATACATAAAATAAGCCTATCTAACAGTTTAATCATGTAATACTATATACAGGGTGTAAACAGGAACTAGACAGGAAACTGACATGCGGCTACTGACAGGTAACTATGAATACGGATACAGGATCAAGTATGCATAAATGAACTGCTGGTAGATCAATGGATACCAACCCTCGCCCCGAATGTGGACTCGCAGGTCGGTTTCAAGACAAGTCACCCTCGCCCCGTATGTGGACTCGCAGGTGCAAAGGACAACCCTTGCCCCGTGTGTGGACTCGCAGGTTGTAGAAAAGATAAGGAATAGCAGTTCACTCACACATATTTGCAGACACGACTCAGTCAAGACACAGATGAAGATACGACACGACCCAATTACGATACACGAGAGAACCAATCCAATACGAACTAACAAGGCTAACCATGTACAAAGACTACAGCTATACTAGCATGTACGATAGACGAGAGAACCAATCCAATACGAACTACCAATCCGTTGGACCCGCTTTGCACCGAAAAGCGTGCCAGAGTCAAAGATCTCTAAAGTCGTCAAACTATATGTCTACGGATCCGATTTTTCGATACGAACCCAACCGTATGTCCAGAGTTAGATTTTGGCGGGCCGTGCACAAAATCACCCGTTGAGTCGGACCGTGGGGCCCACAAAACGGTGATTTTATCAACTGTCTCAGAATCAGGCCAAACTTGGCATACAGGACCAAAAAATGATACAGTCCTGCTGGCACAAGTTTTGTCTCGATCTGACGAGCGTGCATAAAGTAATTAGGAAACTTGCATCGAGGCCGATACGGTGAATTTGACGGATATGCATCAAATTTGTCGCGCACACGCGACCAATTTGAATTCCGTCAAAGCCCACACCACCACGAAGCCGTTATGCACCTTTCGATGCTTTCGGTTCGCGACCACGTCGCCCGGATTGGCGGGAGGCACGTCGTGTGGATGAGTTTTCTAGTTTTTTGAAAACTATTTTTCATATTTTTCTCGATCTTCGAGTTGATTTATCCTAGCATCTACAGATTAATAAAGTAATCTAAAAATAGGGTTTGAAAGCTGGTTAGGTTGTCTAAAAGTCTGTTCAAGTGGTTTTCCAAAGTTCGTGATGTTCTGCTCGCGAATCGACCATAAACATTGGACGTTGGGCAGTTTCTATATCCAGGGAATCTAGATTTTTCCCAGTTTTGGGAATCGATTTTCGTCGCGTACAAAGTGAATTAAAAAGAACTATCTAAAGGGGATTAAAGGCGTACATGTAGACTTCGTACCTGAGGAGGAAGATCGCGAAACGATCAAGCGATCGTTGTGTAATCGTGCTGCTAAGTGGGGTCTTTGGCCTATTGCTACTGCTGCTTGCTGTTACTGTGTCCCGTCGTGCGCTGTTCAGCAGCGCCTGGCCGGTCGGTGGTGACCCGCCGTGGGGCACGCGGCCGCCGGAGTGGTTCGCCAGGGAGCCAAGGGGGTAGTGGCGCGGTTGGTTTTTAGGGTTTGGTTTTGCTTTCGATCGCTCTCTCTCTCTATATTCCTATATATTAGCGGCCTAGGGGGATCAGTTCTGTTCTGTTCTGTTCGGGTTTAGCATGGGATGAGCGGGTTAGTTTCTGGTGTGGGCCGGGTCGGGTATGGGATTTTTAGCCGAATGGCTGTGGGCACGGTACTGTGGGGGAAGAATAGGACTGGGATGGGATTTATTTGGGGTTTGGTTTTTAATTTTATTATCTTTTTCTTTTTCTTTATTATCATCTATATATACATAAATACTCATGTACTTATATACATATATTTTTATATATATTCGTATATATATATATATATTTTTTATATATATATATATATATATATATATATATATTTTTATATATATATATATATATATATATATATATATATATATATATATATATATATATATTCGTATATATATATATATATATATATATATATATATATATATATATATATATATATATATATATATATATATATATATATATATATATATATATATATATAACATAAATATAGTATATATTTATATATATCTACACATAAAAAAATATATATATATGTATAGGTACACATTAATATATATAAAAAAAATATATATATATATATATATATATATATATATATATATATATATATATATATATATATATATATATATATATATATATACTTAATAAATTATAAATACATTTACATGCCGCTATATTAAATATATATATCCTGATATTTATATATAAATACCACAAATTCTATATAGCCAATAAAATATTTTAAATAATCAATATTAATAATATCTATAAGTAATAAATATATTTATTTAATCGCCATAAAATAATAATAAAATAACTAAATGATGGTTTGGTGAATCCATACTATTCACCTTTATCCGGGTCCAGAAAAGTGTACAATTATTTAAATAATTAAAATGCACATCAATACCTAAAATAATTTAGGAAATAATTGTACACACATAAAATATGTCTACATGGTCGTTCTTGGTCTCACTACAATCCTACAAGGTTTGGATTCTGTTCGGGCCCAGTTCGGACTAGGTTGGTACCATCGGGTCATCTAAAATCAATATATCTAATTAATAAATAATGAATTCATCGGTGGGGGTTAAGTCGCAATTTGGCCTAGTTTTCCTAGTTAGGACACACTTATGGCTCGGTTTTTCCTATCGTGGCTAATATACTAGTCAAAGCACACTACTGCACTACCCGTGCCATGATTCCTAGTCATCTTGTACTCTAATTCTCAACCATGATTAAAATCATCTACCGTAATAATTAACTAAATAATTATTTAAAGAAATCTAAAAATCACCATTTAAAATAAATAAATCAAAATAATATTTCAAAAAAATTTCTGGGAAGGGAGGCTACAAATCTACCCACCTTAAAAATAATTTTGTCCTCGAAATTCTAATTCATAACTATTCCTTAAAATTCGAAGTCTACTATCACCGTAATCTCCTCAAATTTAATTTCTCAAAAATATTTTATGGCCTTCTCTAGTCATTTGGTATTTACGAAATCTCGATGACTTCTACCCACCTTAGATCATACTACTCTCTTGGAACACAGGTCACTAAAATCTTATAATCTTCTAACCAGTTGCTAACAATTCTACCTGCAGATATCTAGGCATATGGCAACTATAACCCTTATTCTATAAACAACCAAAACTCAATAATCATGCAATATTATACTATAATTTTAGAATTTCTAATGAATTCTAGATAGCACGATCATTCGTCACCCCGGAATAGGAAGGGACGAGAATCAATGGTACAAGAAGGCAAGGGAGAATAATCGAGAACGAATACGAAGTTTCAAAAATGGTAGAGAAATTTCTAAGAGAATTTTCGAGGTAGAGTGGATTGGGATTTCTAAGGGTTTAGTCAGTTGCGCAGGCTCATATTAGTATAGTTACGTAACCGATACGATATGCTGTGACCTGCATGGGCCACCATAAAAACTTGTCACGACCCGCACCCGGTTCTCGGACACGAGTTCGTAAGCAAGCCAGCTACGTATCGAGCGGACTCCAGCCCGACTCGAGTACGTATAAGCTGTCAAGGTTATGGGTAAAACTGTATCTCAATCCATAGGAATCATATAAACAAGAATGAACAAGGATGGGTCATGGTCTGCAGCCCATTAACATATTGTCCGATTAGACTCTAAGAATGATATGAGTCTATAAAATAAGCAGAGTATAACATGGCATGGAATATAAAGCACGAGAGGATAATAGAGAAATATCACAAGTAATACCTGTATCATACATTGCAATCCTCTACCATCTCGCTCTGCTAACTAACTCCATGCAGTCGCTAAACCTGAAGAGATCATCAGGTCCTCAGAGGACTAGCAAGATATATAAAACATGCCTATCTAACAGTTTAATCATGCAATACTATATACAGGGTGTAAACAGGAACTAGACAGGAAACTGACATGCGGCTACTGACAGGTAACTATGAACACGGATACAGGATCAAGTATGCATAAATGAACTGCTGGTAGATCAATGGATACCAACCGTCGCACCGAATGTGGACTCGCAGGTCGGTTTCAAGACAAGTCACCCTCGCCCCGTATGTGGACTCGCAGGTGCAAAGGACAACCCTCGCCCCGTGTGTGGACTCACAGGTTGTGGGAAAGACAAAGAATAGCAGTTCGCTCACACATATTTGCAGACACGACTCAGTCAAGGCACAGGTGAAGACACGACATGACCCAATCACGATACACGAGATAACCAATCCAATACAAACTAACAAGGCTAACCATGTACAAGGACTATAGCTATACTAGTATGTACGATATAAAAATCACAAGTAATAACCAAATAGTAAACTATATAATAATAGAAATATGCATGTAAACAAACTGTAGAGGGAGGCAAGGTATACTTGCCTGGAGGTTGCACGGAGAACCAACAATATATCACTAATCAACAAGTCAGAAAGTCCAAGTCATCACAATTGTCTCCGAAAGCTGAAATAAACGTTACCAACATTCTCAGAATAGTCAAATTAGCTAGGATTGCCTGTCCTTAAGTCCAATTCTGGACACAGGGGCAAAACGATAATTTTGGGCAAAAAACGATGTCTGCCGATGGACCCGCTTTGCACTGAAAAGCGTGCTAGAGTCAAAGGTCTCTAAAGTCGTCAAACTACATGTCTACGGATCCGGTTTTTCGATACGAACCCAACCGTATGTCCAGAGTTGGATTTTGGCGGGCCGTACACAAAATCACCCGTTGAGTCGGACCGTGGGGCCCACAAAACGGCGATTTTATCAACTGTCTTAGAATCGGACCAAACCTGGCATACAGGACCAAAAAATGATACGGTCCTATTGGCGCAAGTTTCGTCTCGATCTGACGAGCGTGCACAAAATAATTGGGAAATATGCATCGAGGTCGATACGGTAAATTTTGACGGATACGCATCAATTTCGTTGCGTACACGCGATCAATTTGAATTCCGTCAAAGCCCAAACGACCACGAAGCCGTTACGCACCTTTCGATACTTTCGGTTCGGGACCACGTCGCCCGGATTGGTGGGATGCACGTCGTGTGGATGAGTTTTCTAGTTTTTTGAAAACTGTTTTTCGTATTTTTCTCGATCTTCGAGTTAATTTATCCTAGCATCTACAGATTAATAAAGTAATCTAAAAATAGGATTTGAAAGCTGGTTAGGTTGTCTAAAAGTCTGTTCAAGCGGTTTTCCAAAGTTCGCGATGTTCTGGTCGCGAATCGACCGTAAACATTGGACGTTGGGCAGTTTCTATATCCAGGGAATGTAGATTTTTCCCAGTTTTGGGAATCGATTTTCGTCGCGTACAAAGCGAATTAAAAAGAACTATCTGAAGGGGATTAAAGGCGTACATGTAGACTTCGTGCCTGAGGAGGAAGATCGCGAAATGATCAAGCGATCGTTGTTTAATCGTGCTGCTAAGTGGGGTCTTTGGCCTACTACTACTACTGCTGCTTGCTGTTACTGTGTCCCGTCGCGCGCTATTCAGTAGCGCCTGGCCGGCCGGCGGTGACCCGCCGTGGGGCGTGCGGCTGCCAGAGTGGTTCGCCAGGGAGCCAAGAGGGTGGTGGCACGGTTGGTTTTTAGGGTTTGGTTTTGCTTTCGATCGCGCTCTCTCTCTATATTCCTATATATTAGCGGCCAAGGGGGATCAGTTCTGTTCTGTTCTGTTCGGGTTTAGCATGGGATGAGCGGGTTAGTTTCTGGTGTGGGCCGGGTCGGGTATGGGGTTTTCAGCCGAATGGCTGTGGGCTCGGTACTGTGGGGGAAGAAGTGGGCTGGGATGGGATTTATTTGGGGTTTGGTTTTAGTTTTATTATCTTTTTCTTTTCTTTATTATTATCTATATATACATAAATACTCATGTACTTATATACATATATTTTATATAATATATATATATATATATATATATATATATTATATATATATATATATATATATATATATATATATATATATATATATATATACTTTGTATATTTATATATACACATATATATATATCTTATACACACGCAAATACATATATATATTTATACATTCATACACATAAAAATATATATATAGTATATATTTATATATATCTACACATATATATCTATACGTACACATTAATATATATATATATATATATATATATATATATATATATATATACACATATACTTAATAAATTATAAATACATTTACATGCCGATATATTAAATATATATATCCTGATATTTATATATAAATACCACAAATTCCATATAGCCAAGAAAATATTTTAATAATCAATATTAATAATATCTAAAAGTAATAAATATATTTATTTAATCACCATAAAATAATAATAAAATAATTAAATGGTGGTTTGGTGAATCCATACTATTCACCTTTATCCGGGTCCAGAAAAGTGTACAATTATTTAAATAATTAAAATGCACATCAATACCTAAAATAATTTAGGAAATAATTGTACACACATAAAATATGTCTACATGGTCGTTCTTGGTCTCACTACATTCCTATAAGGCTTGGATTCTGTTCGGGCCCAGTTCGGACTAGGTTGGTACCATCGGGTCATCTAAAATCAATATATCTAATTAATAAATAATGAATTCATCGGTGGGGGTTAAGTCGCAATTTGGCCTAGTTTTCCTAGTTAGGACACACTTATGGCTCGGTCTTTCCTACCGTGGCTAATACACTAGTCAAAGCACACTACTGTACTACCCGTGCCGTGATTCCTAGTCACCTTGTACTCCAATTCTCAACCATGATTAAAATTATCTACCGTAATAATTAAATAAATAATTATTTAAAGAAATCTAAAATTACCATTTAAAATAAATAAATCAAAATAATATTTCAAACAATTTTCCGGGAAGGGAGGCTACAGAAGGAGGTGGTTTGTTACGACGAAGGTCGATAACAAGAGGCTCAAAAGAGGTGAGCTCCCTTTGTTCCCTTTCTACAGCAGGAGGCTATTTGTTATGAGAGGAAAGATGTATGGTCAATGTCTGAGAAAAACAAGGACAAATAGCACGTCCTTTGACGGAGATCACGAGAACATCTTTTAAAGTATGTTTCTGATCCTCCTCACTATCCATTGCCAATACAACTTTCATTAACTCCTCTTTGTACATCCGAGAGTCCATAAAATATGCTTCAACCCTCCTGAAAGGATTCAGGTCAGCTACTTTCTTTTGGACTTCTCCATTGGCATCCACATATTTGAAGCATTGATGTAAAGTGGATGGCACAATGTTGTGCTCATGCAGAAAGGGCATTCCCAACAAAGCATTGTAAGAGCCGTGATTGTCGATCACGTAGAAAGTAACCTTCATACGAAGATTACCTATTTGAACTTTTAGGCGAATCATTCCCAAAGGTTCACTTCTCCCAGAATTGAATCCCAGGATTGTCGTGATAGTTGTTGAAAGATTATGCACAGGAATCTTCAATGCATCTAGTAGAGTCTTTGGCATGATGTTGAGCGCAGACCCAGGATCAATCAAGATACGATCAACCTTCATGGTATCAACATATCCCGTGAAGTAAAGGGGTCGATCATGACGATTATCTTCTAACAGCATATCATATTGTGTAAAGGTAATGTTTGGCATCAGTTCCATCGCACTATGACAATGAAGGCATGTTATAGGCTCATTCTCTGGTTTCTTGAGAAGTGATAGACAAGTATCAGCTTGCGTTAAAGCTTCACTCAACGTTTCTCGAGTCCCCATTGAAAGATGGAGTAGCTCAAATATTGACAATCTTGCCGGAGTATTAGCCAACTGGGCCAGTATATCAAAGTTATATGGCTTTTTAAGTCCCAAAGTTAGATTTTTCTTTAATACTTTGTCAAAATGGACAGGCTATTTTCTTTTGTCAGTTGTCGTCGATTTGGAAAGAGTTGTCTCTATCTGGGGTGACGAAGCTGACGGATTATCGACATCAGGAGAAAATAATGCTTGAGGAGCTTCCAGAGCTGGAGCAGAGTTTTCTTGACCTTCTGAGTAGTCTCTTAGGTAAGGTTTCCCAGACCTGGTACCAGTCAAGACTTCTTCTTCGGACACAGGCTCAAAGGACACCATATTGTAGTTCTTTACCTGGATCTTGTTTTTGGAAGATTTTTTGAGACGAGAGGGAGAGTTTGTCCAGTAACCCAAACCAACCCGAGATTGGTTGTGAGAAAGACATAGAGAAAAAGGTACATGAGACCCCTTTCCATGATTCAAACTAGAGGCCTCTTGTAGATCAGATCCCATCTTTGTCATGAGTTCACGAGATTGTGGACTGTACGAATGGAAGGCTGGTTGATATTTGGCATTTGATTTTGACGATGTTGTCTTATCAGTGGAAGAAGAAGAAGGATTATCTGCTGCCGGGATGAAGGTAGCAGTTAGAGGTGGAAGACAAGGCTCACCGAATGAAATCATGTGACATGATTTATTTTTAGTGGCCTTCTTGGACTTGGTAGAAGAAGATGGTGTTTCAAACTCTGCAACTAAATCTTGATGGATCCATATAATCTTCCCTTTATCAGTAGACAGAGAAACAAGACCATATGTCCGTGCTGGTGGAAGATTGACAATCTCCAGAGTAGTTCTCGGAATGGGGATAATGCCGTCTTGCACAAGTTGAGCTGGAAAATTTCCAAACTGTAAAGAGACGACATTAGCCGTTACAATTTTTTCGTCTTGCTGGAGAGTGATTGCACCAGAATTGACCATCTCTTAAATTTTACCCTTGAGCACATAGCACACTCGAATTGGATATCCAATAAACCTGTAGTAAACATAATATTTAGGATGGTCAGTCTTACCAACCTCATCTGGCCTTTTAGGTTCTGGCAGTTGGAGTTTGTTGCTCTTGATGAGACAATCAAAGATACTCATGATGTTATCTTCATTAAAGGAGTATTCTTCTTTTGGATGAGGTACCCGTTGTGGTGGCGCTGAAGAGGTAGATGTTGGCTGATTTATATTGACGACCACGACTTCTTTGCCTTTGAGGTTAATGGCCGAAGAGCCCTTGCTCTTGCAATTGTTCTGACGGCCATTATTATTTGGTGCAGCAAGTTCTTCTTTGTCAAGATTAGGCATTTGAATGCCTAATTGCTTGAATTTATTAGCGCTTTTTTCTGTGGCTTTGGCGTTCATTATAAAGGTAGGCCAATCCTGGAACCGTGTTGATCCTGTCCACATGCTGATTATAGGCAACAGGTTTGATTTACAAGTGTCTATAGTCAGAGAATCTAGAGTTTTGAGAGGCATTTTGAGTGCTTCACGGTGGAACCGTTCAATGGAACATTCAGTCGTTTTATTATGTCGTTGTTTGATTTTGATGAGAGCAGACATAGTCATGTCGTTGGTTCCCTTATAAAATCGTTCCAAGAACATTTGTTTGAAGCCAGCGAAAGAGGTTATGCACCCATCTGGTAAACTACGATACCAGTCATATGCTGCACCAGCTAAGCAACCTTTAGTAAGAAGAGCATCATTTGGTTGGAGTTGATCAGTCATTACTTCAAAGTGGTTGAGGTATTGACTTGGAGACGTGCTACCATCAAACAACATAATAGTAGGAGGTTTGTATTTAGGAGGAAATTTGACCTCTTCCATTCTATGGGATATGGTTGTTTGATCCTAAGCTTCTGCATGCCATCCTTCTGTTTGAAAGTTTCAAATTGAGTACGTAAAAGCTTTACGGCCTCATTGGTATCTCCTGTTGATTGCGGAGTAGTGGATTGATTCAATGTGTTAGGAGGGGGTACCGCATGATAAGTACCACCCCTTGCACCAGATTGACTTGGAAAAGCCTGTGCAGGAATGGAAGCAGTATGAGGAGATTGTACCCCCAGATCAATATTGGTAGAAATTTACGTTGTCACCGGTTTTTGAGTCGGAATCAGATTCGCGACTGGTGGAACTGTATGTTGTGCCGTAATCACAGCATGCATGCCTGCCATCATCTCAGCCATGTTCTTTAAACTAGCCTCCAAAGCAGTAATTCTCTGCTCTTGACTAGAAGAAGTGGAGGTGTCTTGATCTTCTGTGACGGCGTAAGCAGTCACTTCTCTAGCCTTTGAAGACGAACTAGTGGAAAGAATGGTTCTTTCAGAACCTTCACTGCCATCGTCAAAGTCACATAAAAAACTATCCCCAGAATAAGTGATAGGGACATATTTTTGGCTGAAGGAATCTTGGTTTGAATCAAGAAGATTCCTTTGACCGATTATTTCTCGGCTTCTTGATCTAGTATATTGATATACTCCTTCACCGGATTCGTAAATCCGATCTAAGTATTGCTGACTAGGATTACGGGATACATTACGTCTTGGACGTTTTCCACCCCAGTACTTCGAGATGCCATGTTGACCGAAGCATAGAGTAGTTCATCTTCGTCCACTAAGATTGGTTCAGGAGTCTGAACATAATTCAAACGGTCAAAGACGGACTACTTGGCTGACTGACAGCAGCATTTGATGACAACTTTGTGATGGTGGTTACAATGATGTTCTTGTTGATGGACCACCACTAGATGGGATGGATTTGTAACCTTCCGCTTCTGTGTTAAGAGTTCACGGAGGTCACTAACAGGATGAGAAGAAGTTGCAGGAACGTAGTCCTTGATGATATTCGGGACATGGTTCTTGTTCCTGAGATGTCCTGTACCTTGAGTGTACAAGGATGTGCTAAGCTGGTTAGCATAAGTCATAGGATCTTTCACCTCAGCAGTCTTCCTCTGGTGTAAGTTAGCAACTGGTACGGGTTGCGTTTGATGCGTTTTGTGATTTCCCGAGGTTGAGCCGAAATGGCACCTGTTGATATAGGTGCGCAAGTCTGCCAGGGGAGCTGCTTGTGTATCTACTTGAGATACTAGTAGTGTAAAACCCCTAATTTTAATTTTTTTTATTTAAAAAGACTTATTGAATTTTTGCAATTTATGGTTTTATTATTTATAAAAAAATGATCTTAACCATTGATGAGTTTTGGAGCACTAGACGACCATGATCTTTAGCACGGAAGTTGTAGCAGTGTGCCTTGACTAGTATATTAACCATGGCAGGGGAAGCCTAGCCATGGTGATGTCCAAACTAGGAAAACCAGGCCAAGTTGTGAATGGACTTATTTGAATTATTTTATATATTGATTTTTAGTTGACCCGGTTTGTCCAATTCAGCCCGAACTGGGCCGGGACCAAACCCAAGCCCAAGTAAGCAGGTGGGTGACCAAGAACGACCATGTAGGCATGTTTTGTGTGTGCAAACAATTCTTAGACTATTTTAGAGCTTGATGCATTTTTAAATATTTAAAATAATCTTACAAAATTTTGTATTCTTATTTTTGTGTTTTATATAGTTACACAATTTTTTCTGGACCCAAGTAGGGGGGTGTAGCACAAGTTCACCCGAAACTATCAACGGACTATTTTGGTTGTTTTATTATAAAGGGTTATTTTGTGAAAATTATATAAACATATTTATTCTATTAGATATGATTAATATTATTGAGTTAATTTTATTGTCAATTTAAATTGTATAATATGTGGATGTATTTAAATGTATTATATATATGGATAGATACTATTAAAATTTTATTTTGAATTTTTTAGAGATTTTTATGGTGTATACATATATATATATATTTTAAAGAAACCCCTCTTTTTATTAATCAAGGCTCAAAATGCTGAAGCCTGACACGTATACAAGGCAAAAGCCGAAAAAGTATACCACCAAAAGGAAAAACAGGGGGGGAGAGGGAAGAGCGACCGCAGCCGCCAAAATTATGAGGGTTACGAATGCCAAAATGCCGTAGAGGTATGGGAGCAAAGTGAACTCCTTTTGCGGCATTGCCGATGGATCTCCCGGATTAGCTGATCGGCAGCGAATTGGTGTTCCTCGTATCTCGCTTTGTTACGGTTTTTCCAAATTGCCCAGGTGGCGGCCGCTGCAATGATCTGGTGACCGTGAGACGCAGCTCCCCAGTGGTCCAGAAGATCGATAAAGCGC
>JANAVB010026000.1:11737148-11839648 GCA_029216955.1 Iris pallida | reverse complement strand
CTTAATATAAATAGAAGTTATAATTGATGAGTGCCTTAAAGTATTGAGCTTAAATTTTGAGATTGATTTGTAATGTGCTAGAAACTTTTATCTGGGAGCTATTATTTTATTTTTGAGTTTTAAAGTCATGATGGGTTATGAAATTTCTGGATTCATGATTTAAAAACTCTTGAGTTTAATAGTTGGCTTTAAAATATTATAATTTGGAAAATTTAGTAGTAGCATGATTAAGGGTTGCATTGAGATTTATGAAAGTGATTTAAATTTTAGTCCTGATAAATTTGAACGGTTTTGAGTGAATACAAATTTGGTGGTTTACTTTTGAAAGTTTATTTTGAAACTCTTGGAGGAAACTTGAGTTAAAATTTTTAAATGGTAGGCAACCAAGAGGGTCCAAATAAGATAAATGTATTCCACACTAATTGCCATATCCCTCATGACCATGATAGTAGTATATACACAAGTGTTATTAGTCATCTACCAAATTATTTGACTGTATCTCAATCTTGACACACTCGACCTTTCCTCAAATCTTGATCTTTTATTGTGCCATTCCAACCGTTTAAAAATTGGAAGATGATATTATTGTTCATTGACTGTATTCATCTAATAGACTATCTTCTCTTTAGAACTGTGTCCCAAATTTTTTTTTTACTGGAGACCTTAATTAATTTTATTTCATGCTTCAACATGATCTATTTTATTTTCTTATTAGTTGTCACCTTAATGAACTCCCACTTTCCATTTTTTATCTTTTGGCGTCCCTTACCGTGACTTGGATATTTGGTGTACAACACTAGATTTTTTCTTCGAATAAATTTCATATGCAAGACCTAGACGAGCCCACCTTCATGTGGATATATCATGACACACTAAAACACGTATCCTTATGCTCTATTTTCTTGATATGACTTTCTGGTCGAAATGACTAAACTATAATCTCTACTACGATACCAAACTACTTTCTGACTTGAACTAGAGATCCAACCTTGACTAAAATTCTTTTGAACCGATATGTGATGATGTTCTACTTAATTCCGTCAACGCTTAACTTTGTACATTATCTTGGTTGCTTGGCCCTTGGTCCCATCATACTACTAGTTTAATTCTTTTAAGTTGGGTAAAATACCCCACTACCTAACAAACTTTTTCTTTGTGAACCACATTGGTAAGTTTACTTAGACTATAAAAATTCAGAGGATCTTGACTTATCTAGACAGCCAAGCCATAAATAAAGAAACACTAGGACAACTGTATAGGCCCATACCTCGGACAAGACTTGATTTTAAAAGATCTTGGACTATTTAAATTCCTTCATCATTACCTTCCTTACTTATAGTTCAAAAATCTTATTGTCACGACCCGCACCCTAGAGTTAGGGCACGAGAACGTAACAACGCCCAGCCTACGCCGCAGTGTCGGCGGTAGAACGCTGTCCAAGGTCTCATGCATCTAACAGTATAAGGCTAAGCAGTTTATACTCCTCGAATGGGGGTGACATAGCAGAAAGTAAACTCAATCACATCTAAGGTAGAGCATAAAGGAAGATAGATAAAACATGAAATCCAAAAGAGATACAGCAGATAGAAGTCTAAGTGTCTAAGATACACAACCCAGAAATACATCTCAAAACTCAAATACAGAAATCCATAAATACAACTCAAGACAACTAAAAGTAAACTGAGCAAAATCCTAGCTACCTATACAACCTCTACTGTGTCTTCTCTAGGCTAGCAGGCAACCTCCATGCTATCTGTAAAATTTATCAACAGGTCCAGTCAGGACATGAGCGAGCACAATACATCTCAACAGTTCATAGCAGGTTAGAAAATATAATCATGCAATAAAGTAAGATATAGGTACTGAAAGAAATGCTGTATGTAAACAGAGAGAAAGAGAGCTGTAATAGAAATATCTACTATAAATAGAGACTAACAGTGGCTAGTGAGTCAGAGTATAATATAGACATGTAAATGGCATAGGAGATTCTGATAAGACACTATGGAAAAGATTATGATAAGATACTACTTGGGTATTATTTACATGTCTACTTCTACTCTCCCATACCCCCAATCAATGCATAAGGATCCAACCAGGTTATGTTATGATTCCATGCAAAGCCCCCGAAGGGTGATACATGGATGTCCCATAAATGGGGATTCTAGGAGATTCTAGGATACCCAGTAAATGGGATAAGAGATTTTAGGAGGCTCTGTGATCATAAGAGTATATGTCACAAGTGATCAAAGAACCAGTGAAGCATAGTGATACGCCATGTAAGTGAAATGCACAGAACATGTAGTACCCGATGCTCCCTAAGGATAACATCTCAAGAAGGGATCCATATAGTACCAATCCGTGTGACCAACGTGACAGTAACAAGTAAAGTAATTTAATACAGGAAATAATTCTAAGCAGGATATGAAATGATCAGAGAATATACTCGCCTGATAACCTGAACAGCTGATAAGTATGGGGGGGTCCAACTGAAGCCACAGAGTCCTATTTAAAGCAACACAGGTTACAAGGTGTTCAAGTTGTAATAAATAAAATTCTACAAGCAATCTATATTATCCTAGGTTCTTCTAAGTCAAAACAACTCTAGGTCAACTCCGGCCAGTAATCTAGTCAAACTAGGTCAAGCGTTGACTTACAGTTGACTTTGGGTCAACTGGTCAACTCTGGTCAAACAGGGTCAATTCTAGTCTAATTATTAAAGATATAAAGTGTACTTCGTTATTGGTACGTCGAAACTTACGACACGCAAATCGAGAAGAGATGACCAACGGTAAAGTTGATAATCGTATTATAGTGATCCACGTGTCCATCTTGTCAATTTCAGTGATGTGAGATCACTGGAATTGACTGAGCTCAGTTTCGTTGTACTAATCCCGAAATACGAACATTATAAGAATTAATTATTAATTAATTATAAAAAGGTTAAAGTCAGAGAAATTATCAACAAACATTGTCGGCTGATGAAATAAACATCGCCAACGTGTCCAGAATAGTCAAATTAGCTAGGATAGCCTAACCATCGGTCCAATTTGGACACAAGGGCAAAAAAGGTAATTTCGGATCAAAACGGCGTTCGTGTCGGAGCCGTTTTGCACCAAAAAATGTGCAAGAAAAAAAGGCAATAAAATATAACAAATTATATGTCCATGAAACCAGAATGACGATACGAACCGAACGGTATCTCCAGAATTGGATTCCGTTGACCCGATCTCAATTTGATCCGTTGACCAGAACTTGGAATTTCGGTTTGCACGAAAATGCGTGCCCGAACCAATGTTCTCAAAACTCAGCAAACTACATGTCAACGAGTCCAGAATGACGATACGAACTCAACGGTATATCCGGAATTGGATTCCGATGAGCCGATCTCAAAATGACCCGTTGACCCGGATATTGGTATCCGCCTTGCACCGAAATGCGTGTCGAATCTAATGTCCACCAAAAACTAGCAAATTATATGTCAACGAGTCCAGAATGATGATACGAACTCAATGGTATATCCGGAATTGGATTCCGATGAGCCGGCGTCAAAATGTCCCGTTGACCCGGACTGTGGGAACCACTTTGCACCGAAAAACGTGCCAGGGCCAGCGTCCTCCAAATCTAACAAATTTTATACGAAAACATGCCAAAATGATGTCACAAGTCTAATGGTGGTGTCTGAAATGAAATCTGGAGTCCCGTGTTCTAAAATAGAATTTTACAAGTTGGAAATTACAAATTCGGACGATCAAATTTGGCGTCGAATTAAACCAATCAAACAAGCTCACAATGAAACGAAACTGGAGGGGTAGTAAGAGGGTTATACACAGGAACTGGTAGCACGCCAAATGGAGCTGCAGTGGAGGAGATACAAGCTGACAAAGTTGACCCTGCGAAACTATCCAAAATTAATACAATTTAAACGGTCAACTTGGTGGCCGATTTTGATGTATCCAACGATAAAATCAACGGACGAAAATTGACAAGATTGAAGATGGATATACCGAGATTGCGAAGGAGTAAAGAAATCGTCGATCCAACGGTCGGATTCTCGGAAAAACGTGCACGAAGTCGCTGCGACGGAACATGAAATCTGGATCGATCCCGCGCGCGTCACGACGGAA
The DNA here is from genome assembly GCA_029216955.1 of Iris pallida. Taxonomy (NCBI): domain Eukaryota; kingdom Viridiplantae; phylum Streptophyta; class Magnoliopsida; order Asparagales; family Iridaceae; genus Iris; species Iris pallida. The sequence goes on along the minus strand of JANAVB010026000.1, from coordinate 11,835,524 downwards.
CTTCGTGCGAAACGCACGAATCGTCTCGACGGTGCATCCCGGAGGACGGTGGCCTCCAGGGGAGGGCTCGTCGGAGTGGGATGCACCCGAGTGGGGGTCACCGGAGTCACGGCGACCGGCGGCGACGGTGGTCAACGCTGTACGCGCGCGCGGCCTGGCCGTGCTTGCCGCCGCTGTGCTTCTCAGCGTCGTGCGGCAACGCACGGGGCGGCGCGGCTATGGTGAGCGGCGAGGGCGGCGGGGGTGGCACGACGAATACGGCGGTGCCGCACGGTGGAGGTGGTGGCACGCAGAGTGAAGGTGGTGGTGGCGGTTCAGCTTGGTGGTGGTGATGGCCATGGTGTTGATGGTGGTGTTGAAGGGAGGAGGAAGGAGGATGGTGAAGCTCGGCCGACGGCCTAGGTGGGTGGCCGGCTTGGCCACGGCGGGGCTCCGACCAGTGGAAGGTCGGGCTCGGGTGAGCTGGTGGTGGCCGAATGGTTAATGGCTGCTGGCTTGGTGTTTTTGAATGGGAAAGAAATAAGTGAGAGAGAAAGAGGTGTGAAATAGTAACAATTAATGAGAGAGAAAGAGAGAGAAAGGATCATTCCTAGAAGTTAGGGCCGACTAGGGTGTGGGGATGTTGGAAATTAATAAGAGTTGGAGGGAAATTGATGGTGAGGATTTATTAGGAGGATCAAATGGCTAGGATTGGATGTAGGAATTTGGTCATTCCAAGAGATAAAAATCAATAGAATTTCCAATAAATATTAAAAATAGGTAGAATGAATATTTAGTATTTTTTAAGGGTAATGAGGCTGAGGGTGATGGTGATGGAGAGTAACACGAAGCTGGACTGGACTTGGTGGAGCCGGATTGGGTCAAAACCGGACATTGTGCAAAAATCGAATAAAAATAGGTGTTGATGATAATGGGTAAATAAGTAGCACATGGGGATTCCAATAAATGGCACACAAGTGACATACGGGCAGTAGGCTCAATGTGGGCCATGTCCATAATTGGGGCTGATAGTTTTTGGTCGACAGGGTACCCACAAATCAAGTTGGAAAATGAATGTGACACCGTGGGGTAAAATGAAATCGGATCACGTGTCAGAAAAGTTGTGTGAAGCAAATGGAGCACAAAATGGTGTGTCTGAGTGGGACACGAAGGTCATGGGTGAAGAGCGTCTCGAGTAGATCATGCATGATGAGTTGGTTTTAAGAAACTGACTGGTCTTGTGCTCCCAAATGAAAAGTCACGGTAACGTGCTAAAAATGATCAAGGAAAAGAGTGGGAAAATTAATTAATAATCGAATGGTCTAAATCGACCCGAAGTTGTGTGAAGCAAAAAGAGTACAAGGGAACAAGTTTGAGTGGGATATTATATACAGTCATGAAGGTAATCTTGTCTACTACAAAACTCGTGAAAAAGTTTTCCAGAGTTGAACATCCCTGACACTCCAAATATCAAAGGCACGGAAAGCACATTTACAGATAAATAAACAGAATAAATTATTTAATGAAACTAAACAATCGGAAAATAAAATAAAAATAAAAAAATCAACCCGAAATTTAGGGTGCTCACATCCTATCCACCTTATAAAAAATTTCGTCCTCGAAATTAAAATTGTTCATACTTCTTCTAGGTCAAACCCCCACAATCAAGTCCCAGAAATTAAATAAAACATACCATCAAAAAGGACGACATACATGGTCATGGCATATGGTGGTAGTGAAAGTCTTATCTAGGTATACTAGTCATGCTAAACCAAAACGGTCATAGGGTATCAAAACACACAAACAATCTAGGGTGCTAAACTAGAAAAGTTACAGAAATAACAATCATCAAAACTGTAAGACAGTCTACCATCCTACATGAAAACAGGTATCATCAAAAAAATAAAGAAAGGTAATTACCAATTATCTATAAAGGGTTCAAAAAAATCAAAATTAAAAGTTAAGGAATAAAAGTCACTTACATGGAAATCCAATCACAATATGTATATATATAGAGGGTGTGTTAGAGAGGGAAAAACTAGTATTATGTAAAGGTTATGTGGTTCGTGTGTGTATGAGTATATATGGACATGTTCATATGGTTAAATAGTAGGCATGGGTGTATGTGGAATATACATGAAGAGTATAGGAGGATTTGGATTTCAAAACAACGGCTATCAAGTTACACTACTCATGGCATATTGGTTAAACAATCTACAATACACAACCTATTTACTCATAAAATGCATGGCTAACCAAATATATATATATATGTAAAGAGGTAGAGATTTAGTTATGTATCTATATACATTATAACATGTATGCCTAAGCTCTATATGTATCTATATAGATATATGAACATAACATAGAGAGGAAAGGTTAGGTTTACATGGCAGTGTATACTAAGTTAGGGTGTGTGTCCTTGTACAGGGTATAGCTTAGTATTGAAAGGTTAAATCCGATTTTAGTTCAGCATTTACATACAAAATCTGTAAATGAGCTAACATTTAAACCAGTGCAATATTAACATAATGCAATTTCAGAATCTAGGGCTTGAACATCACAACCAACTTAATGCTCCTAACACAACCTAACATGATGGAAATAAAACCCTAACATACTATCCACACATTTATCTATGCATACAGTTCAATATTACATATTAAATCTGAAATTGAACTAAATATTTGAAATCAATATAAAAATGTTAACCTGTATTCAGTTTTAGGATTTTGGAGAAATTCGAACGTCAAACCAACCCAATGTTTATTACAAACTAACATGAAACCTAAATTTATATCCCTACTTACCACAAGGTATATAGCTCAAAATATTACATTTAAGAAAAATAAAGTAGCAATTTGAACTAAACATTTGGAATTCAGTATTAAGGTTTAATATGCACACAGTCTCAGATTAGACAAATTCAAACACAAAACTCAACCAAATTTTTTTTTGAATTGAAACCCTATGTATAACATACATGTGCAGTGATATAAACAAAACTATTATCATGAAATTTATATTTAATTTATGAATTTAAGCTGGAAAAAGCAGAGAACCAGAAATATTGGGGTTTTGAAAATTTAAACATCAACGACATATTAATATGTATTCAGATAGGTGGAAATTAAAGTGTAGCATGCATACATGTCCGAAAAGTGTCCACTATATATATTCATATATATTCTCATGTCCCAATATAAAAATCAAATTCTACATCAAGACCAACAATTAGATTCCTACCAAAATTGCAAAGTAGGTGATTGACGTAATCAAGACAGTTTTATTATCATTATTATTTAATACGAGAATACTAGCAAGAAAGAAATAACAATGAAATCTATTCTGCTTATCTGTTTAAAGAAGAACCATTTTGAAACCCAGAGCTAGAATATCAATCCAAGATAAGGTCTAGTAAAAATCATCGATTCATTGTATTATGAAGAAACCCATAGCAAAAGTTACACATGATTTACAAAAATAGCTAAACCTACTCCTAAGTTAAACAATGAGAAGCGAAATAAAACAAAACAACAAAAAAAATCTTTTTTTTTGAATGACTGAAAAAAAGTAAAGAAAACATGTTCAAAAAATATTTAAGGTACAATCTGATAATCATATGCGTCTATCCAAAATCATGGTACTCTAAATCCTCGTCATACTAGTAAGCAAGGCTACGATAATCATAAAGTCCTCGACTTAGGCACATACCTCTAGAATCATGGTATTTAACATTTTTGCGATGCCGCTAGCTTGGCTGCGAAAACCTTAAATTCCCACACCCGAGAAATATATCCAAAATTAGACTATATGTCCTCACCATGCTGGCTAATGTGACTATAGAAGACTAGATTCCATAACTTAGATGACCTAGCCCATATAATTTTATCTTGACAAAATTAAATTAAATCAACAATGAATACCCAAAATAAAATAAAATTTATCAACGAACATCAAGATTCAAAAATGAACAAAAATCCTTCAAATCATGTAAATACAAACTTGGATGCTACAGCTAACATCAAGATTCAAAATTCAACAATCTTCCATCAAAATCAATAAATATGAACTCAAATTCAACAATAATCCATCAAAATCAAATCAAACAACAGAAAGTAAAGATAAATCAAATCAAGGGGAGAAGAGTTTTCAAATCGGAGTTAAACAAGATTCTCAAGGGTCGTCCCAGGAATCTCTCAAGGGATCCTAATTGTGATTGAGTACCTTCAAAATATATCCTAATCCTACTGCAAGTTGTAGTGGTACTCTAGTTCGAATACCACTACATAAACTCGACCTGCATGGGCCACCACTAAAAATGTGTCACGACCCGCACCCTAGAGTTAGGGCACGAGAACGTAACAACGCCCAGCCTACGCCGCAGTGTCGGCGGTAGAACGCTGTCCTTGGTCTCATGCATCTAACAATATAAGGCTAAGCAGTTTATACTCCCCGAATGGGGGTAACATAGCAGAAAGTAAACTCAATCACATCTAAGGTAGAGCATAAAGGAAGATAGATAAAACATGAAATCGAAAAGAGATACAACAGATAGAAGTTTAAGTGTCTAAGATACACAACCCAGAAATACATCTCAAAACTCAAATACAGAAATCCTTAAATACAACTCAAGACAACTGAAAGTAAACTGAGCAAAACCCTAGCTACCTATACAACCTCTACTGTGTCTCCTCTAGGCTAGAAGGCAACCTCCATGCTATCTGTAAAATTTATCAACAGGTCCAGTCAGGACAGGAGCGAGCACAATACATCTCAACAGTTCATAGCAGGTTAGAAAATATAATCATGCAGTAAAGTAAGATACAGGTACTGAAAGAAATGATGTATGTAAACAGAGAGAGAGAGAGAGAGAGCTGTAATAGAAATATCTACTATAAATAGAGACTAACAGTGGCTAGTGAGTCAGAGTACAATATAGACATGTAAATGGCATATGAGATTCTGATAAGACACTATAGAAAAGATTCTGATAAGATACTACTTGGGTATTATTCACATGTCTACTTCTACTCCCCCGTACCCGCAATCAATACACAAGGATCCAACCAGGTTATGTTATGATTCCATGCAAAGCCCCTGAAGGGTGATACATGGATGTCCCATAAATAGGGATTCTAGAAGATTATAGGATACCCAGTAAATGGGATAAGAGATTCTAGGAGACTCTGTGATCATAAGAGTATATGTCACAAGTGATCAAAGAACCAGTGAAGCATAGTGATACGCCTTGTAAGTGAAACGCACAGAACATGTAGTACCCGATGCTCCCTAAGGATAACATTTCAAGAAGAAATCCATATAGTACCAATCCGTGTGACCAACGTGACAGTAACAAGTAAAGTAATTTAATGCAGGAAATAATTCTAAGCAGGATATGAAATGATCAGAGAATGTACTCGCCTGATAACCTGAACAGCTGATCAGTATAGGGGGGTCCAACTGAAGCCACAGAGTTCTATTTAAAGCAACACAGGTTACAACGTGTTCAAGTTGTAATAAATGAAATTCTACAAGCAATCTATATTATCCTAGGTTCTTCTAAGTCAAAACAACTCTAGGTCAACTCCGGCCAATAATCTAGTCAAACTAGGCAATCGTTGACTTACAGTTGACTTTGGGTCAACTGGTCAACTCTGGTCAAACAGGGTCAATTCTAGTCTAATTATTAAAGATATAAAGTGTACTTCGTTATTGGTACGTCGAAACTTACGACACATAAATCGAGATGAGATGATCAACGGTAAAGTTGATAATCTTATTATAGTGATCCACATGTCCATCTTGTCAATTTCAGCGATGTGAGATCACTAGAATTGACTGAGCTCAGTTTCGTTGTACTAATCCCGAAATACGAAACATTATAAGAATTAATTATTAATTAATTATAAAAAGGTTAAACTCAGAGAAATTATCAACAAACATTGTCGGATGATGAAATAAACATCGCCAACGTGTCAAGAATAGTCAAATTAGCTAGGATAGCCTACCCATCAGTCCAATTTGGACACAAGGGCAAAAAGGTAATTTCGGGTCAAAATGGTGTCCGTATTGGAGCCGTTTTGCACCGAAAAACATGCAAGTAAATAAGTCTATAAAATATAACAAATTATATGTCCACAAAACCAGAATGACGATACGAACCCAACGGTATCTCCAGAATTGGATTCCGTTGACCCGATCTCAATTTGGTCAGTTGACCAGAACTTAGAATTCCGGTTTGTACGAAAATACGTACCGGAGCCAATGTTCTCAAAACTCAGCAAACTATATGTCAACGAGTCCAGAATGACGATACGAACTCAAAGGTATATCCGGAATTGGATTCCGATGAGCCGATCTCAAAATGACCTGTTGATCCGGATATTGGTATCCGACTTGCACCGAAATGTGCGCCGGATCCAATGTCCACCAAAACCTAGCAAATTATATATTATCGAGTCCAGAATGATGATACGAACTCAACGGTATATCCGAAATTGGATTCCGATGAGCCGACGTCAAAATGTCCCGTTGGCCCGGACTGTGGGACCTACTTTGCACCGAAAAATATGTCAGGGCCCACGTCCTCCAAATCTAAACAAGTTTTATATAAAAACATGCCAGAAAGACGCCACAAGTCTAATGGTGGTGTCAGAAATGAAATCTGGGGTCCCGTGTTCAAAAATAGAATTTTACAAGTTAGAAATTATGAATTTGGACGACCAACTTTGGCGTCGAATTAAACCAATCAAACAAGCTCACAATGAAAAGAAACTGGAGGGGTAGTAAGAGGGTTATACCAGCTTCACACAGGAACTGGTAGCACGCCAAATGGAGCTGCGGTGGAGGAGATACAAGCTGACGAAGTTGACCTCGCGAAACTGTCCAAAATTAATACAATTTAAACGGTCAACTTGGTGGCCGATTTTGATGTATCCAACGATAAAATCAACGAACGAAAATTGACAGGAGTGAAGATGGATATACCGAGATTGCAACGGAGCGAAGAAATCGCCGATCCAATGGTCGAATTCCTGGGAAAACGTGCGCAAAGTCGCTACGACGGAACGTGAAATCTGGATCGATCCCACGCGCGTCACGACGGAACTTCGTGGGAAACGCATGAATCATCTCGACGGTGCATCCCGGAGGACGATGGCCGCCAGGAGAGGGCTCGCCGAAATGGGGCGCACCCGAGTGGGGGTCGCCGGAGTCACGGCGACCGGCGGTGGTGGCGGCCAGTGCTGTACGCGCGCGCGCGGCCTGGCCGTGCTTGCTGCCGCTGTCCTTCTCAGCGTCGCACGGCGGCGCACGGGGCAGCGCGGCTATGGCGAGCGACGGAGGCGGCGGGGTGGCACGGCGAACGCGGCGACACAGCACGGTGGAGGTGGTGGCACGCAGAGTAAAGGTGGTGGTGGCGGTTAAGCTTGGTGGTGGTGATGGCTATGGTGTTGATAGTGGTGTTGAAGGGAGAAGGAAGGAGGATGGTGAAGCTCGGCCGACGGCCTAGGTGGGTGGCCGGCTTGGCCACGGCGGGGCTCCGGCCAGTGGGAGGTCGGGCTCGGGTGAGCTGGTGGTGGCCGAATGGTTAATGGCTGCTGGCTTGGTGTTTTTGAATGGGGAAGAAATAAGTGAGAGAGAAAGAGATGTGAAATAGTAACAATTAATGAGAAAGAAAGAGAGAGAAAGGGTCATTTCTAGAAGTTAGGGCCGGCTAGGGTATGGGGATGTTTGGAAATTAATGAGAGTTGAAGGGAAATTGATGGTGAGGATTTATTAGGAGGATCAAATGGCTAGGATTGGATATAGGAATTTGGTCATTCCAAGAGATAAAAATCAATAGAATTTAAGGTAGAATGAATATTTAGTATTTTTTAAGGGTATTGAGGCTGAGGGTGATGGTGATGGAGAGTAACACGAAGCTGGACTGGACTTGGTGGAGCCGGATTGGGTCAAAACCGGACATTGTACAAAAATTGAATAAAAATAGGTGTTGATGATAATGGGTAAATAAGTAGCACATGGAGATTCCAATAAATGGCACACAAGTGACATACGGGCAGTAGGCTCAATGTGGGCCATGTCCATAATTGGGTTTGATAGGTTTTAGTCGACAGGGTACCCACAAATCAAGTTAGAAAATGAATGTGACTCCGTGGGGTGAAATAAAATTGGGTCACGTGTCAAAAAAGTTGTGTTAAGCAAATGGAGCACAAAATGGTGTGTCTGAATGGGACACAAAGGTCATGGGTGAAGAGCATCTCGAGTAGATCATGCATGATGAGTTGGTTTCAAGAAACTGACCGGTCTTGTGCTCCCAAATAAAAAGTCACGGTAACGTGCTAAAAATAATCAAGAAAAAGAGTTGGAAAATTAATTAATAATCAAATGGTCTAAATCGACCCAAAGTTGTGTGAAGCAGAAAGAGTACAAGGGAACAAGTTTGAGTGGAATATTATATACCGTCATGAAGGTAATCCTGTCCACTACAAAACTCGTGAAGAAGTTTTCCAGAGTTGAACATCCCTGACACTCCAAATATCATATACATGAAAAAGCACATTTATAAATAAATAAACAGAATAAATTATTTAATGAAACTAAACAATCAGAAAAATAAAATAAAAATAAAAAAATTAACCCAAAATTCAGCGTGCTCACACTTATGCTGCTAAATTAGCTTTAGTTTTGCAAGCTTATCTTCTCGAGCTTGATCATGACATATTTTATTGGGTGCACCCACTAACATATTGTCTATGAAGAACCGGTGCATGATGGTCTGATCAACTTACTGCACTTTGGTTCGCTTATCATTTATTATTACCCTTAAAGTCCCATCTGTGACTGCCTTGACAATTCTCTTTGAATTATTCAATTGCCTTTGAACCATGCATTAGTATTCAAACCATCTTCCTTAGACTCTTGATGGCTTCCGTCTTTACCTATTCTAGACAAAGCTTGTACTCGATAGATAGTGTCAAGGTATCGCCTTTGGTTGCTCTATCAGATACTTATACACAAATGTAGATAGCCACCGACCGACTCATGTGGCTATAACCTTGCCTTCAACTACTCTTCCTTTCCTCAAACCCTAGAATTATCATCGTTCCCTTTCTAATCATTATTGAACACACGAGAATGATTCTAATCACCACTTAAACAAACTCTCAACCAAGACGTTTAGTATCCAGTTTTCTCAAGGAACCACATCTCCCAAATGTCTAAATTATTCTCCTTAGTCTACTCAATCCCTTGTTATTCTCCAAACTATATTATCAAAAATTTTGTTACCTTCACTAGCATTTCTTATTCAATTCCATAACCGTGATATTTGAGTATTTATCGACTCCGCAAGTTTTTTTAAATGCATAGTTGTGTTAAACGCGGTTTTATCGCCCTCCAAAAATGTAATGATATTTTGGTATTGACAAAATCTTTCTATTCCTATCTATCCTATTATTCCTAAATTTCAAGGACAAAATTTTTGTAAGTTGGGTAGGATGTAAAACCCCAAATTTAAAAAAAATTATTTAAAAAGACTTATTAAAATTTTGTAATATATGGTTTTATTATTTATTAAAAAAATGACCTTAGCCATTGATGAGTTTTGGAGCACTAGACGACCATGACCTCTAGCACGGAAGTTGTAGCAGTGTGCCTTGACTAGTATATTAACCATGCCAGGGGAAGCCTAGCCATGGTGATGTCCAAACTAGGAAAACCTGGCCAAGTTGTGAATGGACTTATTTAAATTATTTTAATTAAATATTATTTTATACATTGATTTTTAGATGACCCGGTTTGTCCAATTCAGCCCGAACTGGGCCCGGACCAAACCCAAGACCAAGTAAGCAGGTAGGTGACCAAGAACGACCATGTAGGCATGTTTTGTGTGTGCAAACAATTCTTAGACTATTTTAGAAGTTGATGCATTTTTAAATATTTAAAATAATCGTACAAAATTTTGTATTCTTATTTTTTGTGTTTTATATAGTTGCACAATTTTTTCTGGACCCAAGTAGGGGGGAGTGCAAGTTCACCCGAAACTATGAACGGACTATTTTGGTTGTTTTATTATAAAGGGCTATTTTGTGAAAATTTTATAAACATATTTATTCTATTAGATATGATTAATATTATTGAGTTAATTTTATTATCAATTTAAATTGTATAATATGTGGATATATTTAAATGTATTATATATATGGATAGATACTATTAAAATTTTATTTTGAATTTTTTAGAGATTTTTATGGTGTATACATATATAAGGATATATATATATATATAGTGAAGAATATAGTTAAGAATAAGAAAAAAAAAACAAAGACATTGGTGGTCGGCCCCACCACTCAATGGAGGCCAACTACCACAACATTGTTGCAGCCATGCTGCGTTAGGGGGGGAAGGGGCCCACACAATGCTCTATCAAGCAAACCCTAGCCACCACATATAAAAACATGTGGCCGACCCCTTTCAAAAAAAACAAACAAACAGCAAACACCACCAACCACTTTCCGCATGCTATAAGCAAGGGAGGGGAGACCGACCTCCTATGAGTAATAAAGAGCAGCAGCTCTCGGATTGAGGGGTGGGGCTCGACCCAATGATGGCTACCACAACACCAAAAATTAGGTTAGGCCGACCCTAATTTCCCCTTTTATTCATCTTTTGATTTTAAAAGATTTATTTTTATCCCAACCCTAATTCCTCCTTCCATCTCTTCTTCCATCTCCATCCTCTTCTCTCGCATGCACAACCCCACCTCCTCGCCGTGTCCGCAGCCACAGCAATCCCACGTCTACACGGAGCATCAACAAAAAAAATTAAAGTAATAAACAACGAGCATCCGGAGTCATCTGTGGGATTTGGCTTTTCTTGCTTCGTTTATTTGTCTGTTCGAGCTACTGGATTATTCTCTTTGGCACATAACCTCAGACAAGACACATTGCCTTTACTATTTAATTTTTTGCTCAATATCATGCATGTTTTATTTCTTATAAGTTGTTCTTTCAAAACCATATGTAGTTGAAAATTACTATACTTTTCTTTATGCATTTGGCCTAGAGTTAAGGGACCACCTTTGTTTGTGTCGCATTCATTGGCCCGACACATGTGTACCACGATGTCATGTGCCTTATATAGATTCGGACTTGCGTACCGACCGTACATTGGTGCGTACAGGCCGTGCGTTAGGATATAACTGCTAATAGATTTGTCTCGAAGACTTAGTAGTTATTAGAAATATCGTGGTGTGGATTCAACACGAGTAGTACATGGGGAGGGGGAAGACAGGTATTAGGCGCAAGGGATTTCACATATTTACTTTTCTCTAGATTCTATTTGTGACTCAGTCGAGAGCTAGTGTGCCGTGCATTTATTTATTTTCCTCTAGATGCCACTATTGTCTCGGTTGAAACACAAATATGCCGTGCATTTACTTTCCTCTAACTGCCGTTAGTGACTCACCCAAGAGCTAGTGGTCGTGCATTTATTTTCCTCTAGATACCCCTTAGCTCTCACCCGAGTGCTAATGGTCCATGCATTTACTTTTCTCTAGATACCACTAGTGTCTTGGTTGAAACGCTAACGTGCCGTGTTTCTTGTCTCGAAAGCCTTTGTGTGGAACGTTGTCTTCAAAGTGCATGATTACACATAGAATGGTTAAGGACCTTTATCTGTTTAGACATATGCCATTTTCTGTTGAGCTAACTATATTCAGTTTATGGCATGATATTATTTGTCTTGTTACGTCCCTCTGAGGACCTGGTTATCTCTCCAGGTGTGTGATCTTGTCTTTCGCAGGTGTTCTAGATCTAGCCGTGATCATCGCTATTTCTTCGAGGATAATCGTACTTGGATCGTCTTCGCTTCGCTCGCCAAGCTCATTTCATTTTCCATGTATATCTTTTCTTACTTGTTGGTAGTGGATTTGTCTCCGCCCAACATATTGTATTATGGCAATTCATAGTTGATTGTATGATATCTTTTATTCTTATATTTTGTGGATGATATTAGTTAGTTGTGGTTTACTACATTTTATAGCTTATGTATTCATACGCGGCCCATGTACTTCGTATGTATACAGCTGGCATGTTTACGTAATTGGTCCTACGTATTTTGGGACTGGGGCGTTACAAGTAGTTTGCCTCATCGGGATCTTGAAATACATAAGGTTGATAAATCTTGCCCTGATCTCTTTGGAGTATGCATGATGCCCTTTTGCATGGAAGGTTTGTTCTGAATGGAACTCATCTTTCCGATAGAGATTTGGTTGTCTCTATTAAGGAGGGCATTACTTTCCACCCAGTCAACTACTCGAGACGAATGGGGAAGAGTTAAAGAACCTTTTCCTTGATTTAGTGATTTCCCACTAAGCTTCTGATTTGTTGAAAAGAGTGCTTCTCTTTACATTGTGCTAGTGCACAAGTTCGTGCAGGTTGCGCCATGGCATGAACCTGCGCAAGTTGTGCTGAAGCATGAGCATGCATAAATCATGCCGAAGAAGAAAAGGCCAAAGGGCGCTTTCCCTTGTTTTGGACAACAGCGAGTCGAAAAAGAGTCTCCTTCGATTTCAGGATCGAAGAAGTAGAGGGATTAGCCAAAATGATGTTTCCCTTAGGTTGTGCCGAAACATTGATGGACGCGAGTTGCACAGAGACAGGAACAAGTACAGGTTGTGCCAAAGAAGAGAGGGATGAAGAGCGCTTTCCCTTGTTTGGACAGCAGTATGTCGAGACAGAGTCTCCTTCGATTTTAGAATCGGAGAAGTAGAGGGATTTGCCAAAAGGTTGTTTCCCTTAGGTTACGCCGAAACATTGATGGGCGTAAGTTGCGCAGAAGCAGGAGATTGCGCCACCGAGGACTTAGGAGACCAGACAGAGCGCGTCTTGCTCTTAACGGCGACAGCAGTGCGCTTGGCACCCCGAGCATTGATCATAGTCACATAGGCTGTCTGGTCAACTTTAATGACCAGGGTCTTCTGCATCTTGCCGATTGACGCAGTATCACATTGAGTTGTCACTTTCTCGTCGGAGGAGAAAGTCGTCCCCAGCAGAGTTGCCATTTTGTTTGCAAAGAACAAAAGTTTTTATTACAAACTAAGAAAAAGAGTACAGGAGTACAATTGATTTCTAGGGAAGTACAACTATAGGAATCTGATCAGAAGACGATCACTTTATTCCTTGGACGATGTGATATTGAAGACACGAGCCTCTGAAGAATGCAACAACACTTTTGCAGAAGATTATGATCACTCTTGGTGATTTGTGAATGATTTGAAACCCTATTATAGAGTTCATGAAATAACCATTTAGTAGTTATTCTGGATTACGCACGCTTCAAGTTGTGCGCCTCTTGTTCACTTGTGCGAACGGTTACACTAACTGCTGTGGACACGTGGCATCATTTGATCGAGATGCGCATAATCGTGAGCAGCATAGTGGACACAATCTGCGAAGTTAGTGGCTTGCATGCCACGTTACTCTGTTCTGAACAACATTTGATCACTTTGTGCGGGCTTCATTAGGTTGTGCGTAGACGCAATGTAACAAACTGTGCGAGCGGTTTGCACCAACTGCTACAGATACGTGGCATCGTTTGATTGAGATGCGTATGGTCGTGGACAGTGTAGTGGGCACGCTCTGCGAAGTTGATGGCTTGCGCGCCACGTCACCCTGTTTTAAATTAAGAGTTGATCAAGTGGCACCAATTTGTCAGGCTGCGCATAGGCACAACTTAACGATTAGCACCCTTTGACTAGGTCTTGTGCTAATTAATCCCTATGCCATTCAGTGACTTGCGCCAACAAGCTGTCAGCATTAATTACATGCTGACAAAGTTTTCTCAAGCGCCGCATTGTGCGGGATTCGAAAGGATTTTTCTTAATCTTCGTGCTGTCAGTTGTCAGATAATGATGACACCGTTACAGCTTCTCGAGGAAGTGCGCCACGTGTCGCTCCGCGCACCCTAACTCCAGCACAACCTGGCGATGGCGCAATCTGAAGCTACACAACTTGATGATACGGTGCAACTTGATTGGTTTGGCGCCATCAGATGTTTGAAGGCTTTAATGAGTAGCGCCTCTTAATTTTTAGGCTCTACACTTATAATTTTTATCGAAAGTTAATTCTCTTAAACTCTTTCATCTTCTTCTTCCAAACTTTTGAAGCTCTCTCGACGATCGTCAAATGGTGCCAAAGAAGTCTGCCGCTGCTAAGGGAAAAGCCATTGCTGAGTCTTCATCCCGAGCACCACCATTGAGAGCGCCTCGATATGCGCCACCATCACCAAGAAATGAAAGAGCCAACCCGGCACTCGAAGGTGAACGTCGACGGAATAGACCGACTCTTTTTAGGGTTTTGGTCGACTTGTGCATCTCGCAACGTACGCTAGCTCTTTTTAGAGTATAGGCATACTTCACAACTTGCGCCTTCTCTTTTTAGAGTTTTGGTTGCCATTCACATACTGTTCGTTTTTACGAACTGTGTTGTACGATTTTCAAATTCGTACTTTTTGATTTTGTGCGAATGTGCATGTGAACAGTAGAGCAACTTGAAATCATGCGCAATACAGATGTCACGCAACGCAGATGCTGTGCAATGCAACACGGATACTGCGCATAATATAGATATCGCTCAACATAGATGTCACGCAACCTAGATATTGCGCAACATAGGAGTCGCACAATTCATATACTGCACAACCATATGTCACGCAACATGGACATCGCACAACATAGATCTTTTCTTTGTGTGTTCTCCTCCATCTTTTTGAGATTAACTTTTTTGTTGTTCTTCTTCTCTTTTGTAGTTGATCTTAGAGACGACCTTGATGCTGAGAAATATGCTTCAGCTTTCACTGTATCAGAATATAAAAAAGACTTATCTCATGTCTCATATCCTCAATATGATGCACTTGAATCGAGAAGGGCCATTCTCACTGCTCAAGAAAGTAGTACTTTGTTATGTCTGATGAATGGTGAACCTTTGGAAAGTTTAGATAATGTGACTCATAAAAAACCAGCTTTCCCTATTTGGAGATGCAGTGAAGAAAACATCTCAACCAAAAACCAAGAAAGAAGAAAGGATTTATCAATATAAGGACATAATTATATATCTGACTGAGATGTCAAGACATTTGTCCTTGTCACGATATGAATTCTCCAGTCACCCTCGACGGATGGCCTGGGACATGATTCCGATTCAGTAAGCCAGAGTCGGGAGAATATGTTATAAGTTAGGTCCGCAGAACAAGGATCTATTTTACAGTACTTCAGACAGGTACAGTTCTTATCTTAGGGGCTTAAAGCCGAGTTGTATACCTCCAAAAGTTTCATCGATGCTTCTTCCCATCAGGGTGCCCATCTTTGCAAAAACATTTGCTAAAGCTAAAGAAAGATACCCAGATCAGGCCATGCATTTAACAGGCCTAGTCAACCCAGGCATGAAACGTTGGAGCAGCTTAGTGATCTGGATTCTAGATCAGTTCAAGGATAAAATTCTTGAGCTAGAACTCTATGAGGCCATCTGAACTACTGTTCATGGCTTCTGCCCAAATGCTCATATGTTCTTGGCTCTGATTGAAAGATACAACGACAGAATTGGTACCTTGATGACCCCTCACAGGGAAATTGGTTTTGCACTTCATGAGATGAAATATCTCTCACATCTTGTCACGACCCGCACCCTAGAGTAAGGGCACAAGATGTGGGTACGTCCAGCCTACGCCGCAGTGTCGGCGGTAGAACGCTTTCCTAGGTCAACAATCATCTAGCAATATATCTCTAAACAGTTTATACTTCCCGAATGGGGGTGACATATCAGTAAAACTCAATCACAACTAAGGAAGAGATAACACGATATGAAATAGAACTCAAGAAAATAAGTAGATAAAAAGTAGTCTAAGATAATCCCAGCAAATATCCAGAAGTACATGGTCTCAGATACAGAATGGAAGAATATATACAACTCTGAACTCTAAATAAAGTCTAGCTAAAAATATGTCTCAAGACTACATAAAAGATGATAAGCCTAACTAATCTAGTCTAGGCAATCGGGGTGATATCCTCAGCTAGAGCTGGGTCCTCCTGAGGGTCCAGCTCGCAGGTATCATCTAAGGCTGTCCCGTAGAAAGTATCCAGGCAGGCCTCCTTCTCGTCCTCTATAATATTTCAACAGGTCCAGTCAGGACAGGAGCGAGCATATTACATCTCAACAGTTCATAGCAGGTTAGAAAATATAATCATACAGTAAAGTAAGATACAAGTACTGAAAGAAGTGCAATATATA
The DNA here is from genome assembly GCA_029216955.1 of Iris pallida. NCBI lineage: Eukaryota > Viridiplantae > Streptophyta > Magnoliopsida > Asparagales > Iridaceae > Iris > Iris pallida. The sequence goes on along the minus strand of JANAVB010026000.1, from coordinate 11,819,253 downwards.
AACAGAGAGAGAAAGCTGTAATAGAAATATCTACTATAAATAGAGAGCTATCATGTGGCTAGTGAGTCAGAGTACAATATAGACATGTAAATGGCATAGGAGATTCTGATGCTACACTATGGAAGAGATTCTGATACTACACTACTTGGATAGTATTCACATGTCTACTTCTACTCCTCCGTACCCCCAATCAGTACACAAGGATCCAAACAGGTTATGTTATGATTCTATGTAATAGCCCCCGAAGGGTGGTAAGCCCCCGAAGGGTGGTAAGCCCCCGAAGGGTGGTACATAGTAGTCCCAAGAATGGGGATTCTAGGAGATTCTAGGATACCCAGTGAATGGGATAAGAGATTCTAGGAGACTCTGTGATCATAAGAGTATATGTCACAAGTGATCGAAGAACCTGTGAAGCATAGTGATACGACATGTAAGTGAAACGCACAGAACATGTAGTACCCGATGCTCCCTAAGGATAACATCTCAAGTAGGGATCCATATAGTACCAATCCGTGTGACCAACGTGATAGTACAAGTAAAGTAATCTACTGCAGGAAATAATCCTAAGCAGGATATGAAATGATCAGAGAATGTACTCGCCTGGTATCTGAGTGTCCACTATGAAAGTACTGTCCGAGGAGTGGTGTCTGGCTCCTAATCAGAACAGCACAAGTCACAACAAGTCCAATATGGTAAAATGAAGTTCTACTATGCATTCTACATGATTCTAGGTCAATCTAGGCCAAAGTCAACTCTTGGTCAACTCTGGTCAACCTTAGAAGTCAAACTAGGCCTAACAAGACTAGGTTAGCCTAAACTAGGTTTAGCAATCTTGCTAAACCCTAACAAGCCTATAATAGTCTATCAAGACTTATACCCAACCATGCTAGCCTATAATAAGTATTTACATACCACAAGACCAACACAAGCTATTTACATTCAAACATAACATATTGTTTTCCATAAAGAAATTCTCTTTATTTGTTGTATTTCTGGGAAAATTACAACTGTAGGAATCCGATCTAGAAGATGATCGCTTTATCCCTTGGACTATGCGAAGAAGAAAAGCTCTCAAAATTTTGACAGTAGATATCAATGTATCTGTACAATGAATGAGAAAAAGAACTCTATTTATAGAGTAAAAAATAATAACTAAAAAGATAGCTGTCTTCACAGCCTGTGCTTAGTTAAAAATCACGCAGGATTTAACATACGCAAGGCTGTGAGCAGTTACTGGATGTGGCCTGTAACTGTTGGACACATGGAAATCATGCATGAGTCGTGTGCAAGTTACAGGACACGCAGGCGAGAGATCAGTGGCATGGCTGCCACGTACTCCAATTTGATGAAATCCACGCAGACTTGTTGAAGACGAAATCCACGCGAACTCGGTGTAGAAAGCTTCAAAATCCACGCAAACTTGGGGCAGGAAGCTTCAGGATCCACGCAGACTTCGAGGCAAAGAACTCAAAAATCCATGCAAACTTGAGGAAGAAAACTTCAGAATCCACGCAAACTTGAGATGAAGATCATAAATACACGCAGACTTGAGATAGAACTGCCAGCTGTCTTGATTCGGCGTGTCTCGACTGACACAAAATCTCTGACAGTGATTGCTTTGTCAGTCGCATTAAATGACAAGAAACCCTTTTGGTACGCCAATTCGACGAAGGCTGAGTCTTGCTGAAGAAGATTTCGAAAATCACGCAATAGACGGTGATGATCTCTCGAAGTCTGTGCATACGTGGCATACGAAGAGACATTCTTCGACTGTTGTGCTGTCAGTCATAATTACTCTCTGACAAATGATGAGTTGTCTCCCCAGCGTGATTTGTTTATATTGTCTGGATCAACTGAGCGTGACTTTTGACTCTGTCTTGATCAACTCAGCGTGACTTTCATTTTTGAGGCCTACAAAACCCCCTTCAAAGTTTTTGAAAAATGATAAATTATTTCGAAATACTTTGAAAAATAGAGATGATAAAATGGATTTAGTCACGCTGAGATGACTCCAAAATTTTTTGGAAGTCGAAAAGACTTCGAAGTTCTTTGAAAACATCCAAATAAACTTATTAAATGTCATAATGTCTCTTCGTTCTCCGAGACTGATTGTATCCAATTTATGGTGGAATATGAACAGCCGGCGAGCTCTGTTATATAAACAGGGAGAAGATTCATTTTTAATCTTCATCTTACGTCAATATGACACCAAAGGAAGAAGCTGAGGAAGAAGCACGCAAGTTGGGCTTTTGTTCCCATGGTGACCCCACTTTTGGGGGTGAAGAGACAGAGCCCCTTGTCTTCGAGCTCGAAGATGATCCCTTGCAACTAGCCAAGAATTTCTTGAGCTATTTTGGCTTGTATGGCTCGTCCTCTTCTGATGGGCGCAGCTTCATAGAGCAGCGTAAAATGTTTAAAGCTCTGTTGCACTGTCTGGGAGTTAGGAGCGTAGAAGAACTAGGCACCAAGCTCAGTCGCTCTGGAAAATAGAGCGTGACTTTTATACTTTTGTTGTACTCTTTTTGTCTTGTCTTTTGTAAGGCCATCAGTGTCTGTCTTGAAGAATGTAGTACAACTTTTGCATTGAACAGCGTGCATTAATAAAGAATGTTAATTAGCACTCTTTGATTGTTTCCAATGTTGCGCTATCTTCCAAAGCACACGTGTCATTCATTCCATGGTTTACGAGCGCTATTTACGCAGATCTTTTCCAAGAATAGACTTGTACTTTGTCCTTTAAATAGGCAGCTGAGTTTCAAAGATACTCATCTCTCATTCTTCTTCTTCTTCTCTGAGAACGAAATTTTTGAGAGATTTCATTCTCAAAACAGGAAAGCAATGCCTTCTAATGTTCGATTTCTGCATACTGTATCAAACATGAATTTGCCAATCCTTAGCACCAAACTTGAAGGTAAGTCCAGTATAGTACGCGTACTATTTTTGCTGTTGAAGATAGGCTTTCTGTTTCTGATTGAACAATGCACGCTTGACCAGTCAGTGCGTGTCAAATGACATTTCTGTTGATTAATTCTCGTTTTCCTTGCTGTTTTCTGCAGAAGCTCGGCTAAAGATTTTCTTCAGAACTGGCATTGGTGATGTGGATGCTGTGGAGAATATCCTGCTGACACCAACATCAGGGAGCTCATACGCTTTTGATGCATACATCAGACAACTCAGAACTCTTCGTGGGATAGAAGGGTCTTCCTTAGATGGTAGGAAGAGCCTTTATACACGAGAGTTGGATGGTGGAGTCAACTCTACCCCGAGAAATCGGGTAGTAGAGTTTCTTTCACGAGAGAACTAGGAATTGTATCCCGATACATTCCTGTCTTCCTTGAGAGGTTACCCCCAATCCACCATTTGTATTGGCAGCACCACGACTTCGGGCTGCCATACTCTGTGGTTCTCCTCTCGTCTGAAAGAGAAGACCAGAGTTTGATTCCTGCTGATCTGGTCGTGACTGGGACCCAGACAGTCAGGAATTGCCACCAACAACGAACCTGACGGAGGTCCGACGGAGAAGATCCAAAGAAGAAGATAGATCTCTATTAGGTTATTGTTGTGGTGTAGAATGAAAATCCAAGATTTGTAATAGATTTCCATTATGATTTGTAAGAAAGTCTAAGAAAGTGTAGTAGACTTTTTTTTTTGTGGTGAAATGAGAATGGAAATGATAATTCTTCTATGCTCAATGATTTGTATTTATAGATGAATTGTGGACATGATAGATAATAAAATCATCTTTTCTGTTTTAGAGTATATGATATTATCAGAGGTATTATGGACGTGATAATATATAGGAACTCAAAAGAAAATAGATTGATTTATATGCAGAGGTCAAAATATGACAAATGAGTAAGCAGATTCAAAATTGATTCAGAGGTTATGAAAACATGATAAATAACGAATCCCCACTTAATAAATTGATAGAAGATTATGAACGGATGAACCGTTAGGAAATGATGAACAGATGAACTGTCGAGTGGATGTAATAAATGAACGGATGAACCGTCAAGTATTAATGAATATGTGAAACGTCGGATGAATGTGAGAAATGAATGGATGAATGAATATGTGAAATGTCGGATGAATGAGGAACTTCTGCCTATAAATATAACAGAAATCTGGCGAGAACGATTACTTCTACTCCTCAACATAAAGATATCATTTGGAGAAGCATCCAAGAAGACTGAGATAGCCTCAAAGGTTCAGAAAGGCACTGAAGAACGCCCTGCTGGTCCAGTCAAAACGAAGAAGACGGAAGCAGGCGAAGGTTCGTCTGCACCCAAGCCACCAAGGGACATTCTAGATTTTCTGCTCGAACCAGGAAGGACTGAAGAAGAGGAAGCCATGAGGATGGCCGCTTGCAAATTCCGCGTGGGTTCTAACAAGGAGGTTCTCGGCTCTTTTGCTGATCACGTCTTTGAGAAGGACGGTAGTGGCCCACGTCCAAATGTAGAAAAGGATGATAGTGATCTTCCTTAATATCATGTATCATCATTCATGATAAAAAATAAAATAAAAATTTTATTTCTAAACATGAAACTGTCTGATGATTACAAGCATTTATACATAGTACTTTTTAAGGAATTTGCCATTAATAGGCATCAAAACTTTTTGACCATCCAATTCTGAGAGTTGATAAGCTCCATTTGAGAAAACTTTGCTCACAATATAGGGACCTTCCCACTTTGCGTCAAATTTGCCCTTACTCATATGAGTCATAGTCATAGGACGTCTGACTGTTAGAACAAGTTCTCCTTTTTGATATGATCGAACTCTGACTTTTTTATTAAAAGCTCTTGAAATTCTAGCTTGATAGAATTCAATATTCTGTTGAGCAGATAATCGCTTTTCATCCAGAGCTTCTAATTCCTGAAGTCGAAGACGATCGTTATTTTCAGCAGTGAGTTCATTAGCGATTGCTATCCTTAAAGAAGGAATTTGAATCTCTAATGGAAGAACAGCGTCGCAACCATACACCAGAGAGAAAGGTGTACATTTGGTAGCATTACGAACTGTAGTGCGATAAGCCCACAAACATTCCCCGAGCTTGTCACTCCAATTACGTTTGTTAGTGGAGACAAACTTCTTTAGGAGTTTGATGATAGTCTTGTTGAAAGCTTCTGCTAATCCGTTAGCTGCTGGATTATATGCGGTAGAAGCCACATTATTGATCCAATGATCGTCACAGAATCGAGTAAATTTCTGGCTGACGAACTGTGGTCCATTATCATGAATAATGCATCGAGGAACACCAAATCTGTAGATGACGTGGTGCTTAATAAAGCTGATGGCATTAGACGTCTTAACTTCAGATAAAGGGATGGCTTCGGCCCATTTGGAGAAGTAATCGGTTATTGCGAGAATGAACCGATGACCTTTAGATGACGGTAGATTGATCGGGCCGACAATGTCCATGCCCCAAGCTTCGAAGGGCCATGATGCTGCCGTTGGATGTAGAAATTTCGAGGGTTGATGAATAAAATCTGCATGAATTTGACAAGCTTTACACTTCTTTGCATATTCGATGGCATCAGATACCATGGTGGGCCAATAATAACCCATACGTCGAATACGGTCTTGAAGTTTTGGTCCTGGCTGATGTGCTCCACAAATTCCATCATGTGCTTCGCGAATGATTTGTTGAGCTTCATCACCGGCAACACATCGAAGGAGTAAACCATCATAAGCTCGACGATATAAGGTCTTTGTTGTATGATTGTAGTAGAATCTGAGTGATCGTCGTCTGATAGATGCTGCCTCACTCAGATCATCCGGAAGAATATCATATAATACGAGATCTAAGAAAGGAAGTCTCCAATCTTTATCCGTATTCTGACTCTCAGTCGAGTTACTGAAGATGAACTCCATGCTGGAATCGGATGAAGATGATATCGATTTATGACTGAATCCAAATCCTCTTATTGTGTTGACGTCATGAGATGTTGATTCTTCAATGTCAACTGGAAGTCCTAGAGTCAAGTTATTTTCAAGATGAAATAATTCTCGATTACGAACAACAATCATTTGTTACCGTCTGATTGGAATAGCCAGCACCGCTGCAAGATTAGCAAGGGCATCAGCTTCTGTGTTACATGCTCGCCTAACATGTTCAATGAAGAATTCTTCAAACGAAGAAGCCATAGATATAGCTGTTTTATGATAAGGAACCAGATCTTGATGGCGAACTTCATAAGTACCCCTGATCTGATTGACAATGAGTTTAGAGTCTCCATACGCCTCCAAATGTTGAATATTCAGATGTTTATCAAGTTGATGACCAATAAGTAATGCGTTGTACTCAGCTACATTGTTTGAACACGGCTGATCGAGAGAATAAGCTTTTTGGATAGCAAGACCTTCTGGCGATACAAGAACAATTTCAACTCCAGCGATAATATCGCCATTAGGACCAATTCTTGATGCTCCATCAAAGAATAGACGCCAAGTAGGATCTTCTTCAGTAATTTGATTTGAATCTAGGACTTCATCTGGGATTTCATCATAGAGTTTTGAATTTTCTGGAATTGAGTGAGCAGCCAGAAAATCAGCTAAAGCTTGTCCTTTGACTGATTTCTGAGGAATATAGTGCTTGTCATACTGAGCAAGTAGGATTCCCCAGTTAGCCAATCGAGAATTCAAAACACTGGATTTCTTCATCATGATCCGTATAGGATTGATCTTGGAGATGACATGAATAGTCTGGCCAGTGATATAATGATGTGTCTTTTGGACAGCAAACATCAAGGCTAGACATTCTTTTTCAATCGGTGAATATCGAGGTTCAGCTCCGGTCATAGTGCGACTGAGATAATAAATGGCTTGTTCATGGCCATTTTGATTCTTTTGAGCGAGTAATGCACCCAATGAATGACTCATTGCTCGAGTATAGAGGAGGAATGGTATTCCTGAGACGGGAGGTACCAATACTGGAGGGCTCATCAGATATTGTTTTATATCATCGAATGTTTTCTGACATTCATCATTCCAGACAAAAGAGACACCTTTTTTATAAGTTTGTTGAATGGTCTGCAGCGTCCTAATAAATTAGAGATGAATCTCCTGATATAAGCGATTCTTCCTTGAAATCCTCGTAGCTCTTTTAAGGTGCGTGGAGGACGCATCTCTTGGATGGCTTTGATCTTCTCGGGATCCACGTGTATACCTTTAGAGGTAATGACGAAGCCGAAAAATTTACCACTAGAGACGCCTAAGAAGGACTTAGTAGGGTTCATCTTTAATTGATGCTTACGCATTAGATCAAATATAGTCTTCAAATCTTGGATATGATCCTCCTTTTGTCGACTTTTGTCTGCAATATCATCAACATAGCATTCGACTGTTTTCCGCAAATGTTCAAGGAATATAGTGCTCATAGCTCGTTGATAAGTTGCACCTGCATTCTTGAGACCGAATGGCATAACTGTATAACAGTATGTACCAATCGGCGTTCTGAAAGAAGTGTGCTTCTCGTCCTCTAGAAACATTTTGATCTGATTGTACCCAGAATACCCGTCCATGAATGACATTCGTTCAAATCCACAGGTATTATCAACCATGACATCAGTGATTGGTAGAGGAAATTCGTCTTTAGGACATGCCGCATTGAGATCGCGGAAGTCTATGCATACTCTGATCTTGCCAGTCTTTTTAAGAACAGGAACAATATTAGCCACCCAATCGGGATGTTGTTCCTCTCTAATAAACCCAGAGGTAATAAGTTTATTGACTTCAGCTTCAATTGCATCCATGATGTCTGGACGAAATCGTCGCTATTGTTGTTTGACCGGTTTAGTATTCGGCAAGATATTGAGCTTGTGAGTTGCAATTTGAGGATCATGCCCTGGCATATCTTCATAACTCCAAGCAAAGACATCGATGTAATCACGAATGAGTTTGATCATGTCTTTCTTATCAGTTTCTGAAAGACTTTCACTGATGAATATTGGTTTGGGAGATCCCTCTTCACCAACATCTATTTGAACAAGTTTATCTTTAGTCGGAGGTTCTTTTTGCTCGAAACGGAACTCCCATTGATTATCTAATCTTTGGGCCCACTGTTTTGATTCAGGTGAGATTTCAAACTCTTCTTCGTCTTCATCACTTTCTTCAGAATGGTCAATGGAAACCATGTTAGATGACAAAATGTTGCAGTAGAGGTCACCGATACTCGTATCGAAATCCCAAGAAGTGGTACTAGAAGAATCAGATCTCTTATCTTCGTCAGACTCGGGATCTTCATGGATAATATTGATGAAAGGAGTAGGAGCAGTATAACCCAATCCGTATTTCGTCCTTCCATATTTCAAAGGAGGAATTCGGACAAGTATTTTTCTTCCTTTTCCATCATTGAGGCCAGTCCTGAAGTCATAGCCCATATTTTTGATGATGTCTCTAGATTGCTGACTATAACGACGTAGTTGTAATCTTCCAGTATCATCATTTTTGTCATCATCTTCAAGATCAGAAGGATTTTGAGGTCCTTTGTAGAAGAATATTAGAATGTCTCCTGGCTTTCTGCTTGGAACTAGAAAGTATGAAGATTATACAGATTCTAGAGATACATCTGTATGAACAGTCTGTACAACTCCTATGGTTATTGTGTTCAAGTCATCTAACAGATGTAAATAACTATGAACATAATTACACACATCAACGTACTGCAAAGGTGGAGACTTTTCATTAAATGTAAAAGCAGTAATATTTACATTGGGAGAAGGCTGAGCCTTAGAGATTTTAGCCAAGTCAATGACTAAAGGGGGAGAAGAAGAAGAAGCTTTGTTTCGATTAAGATCGATAACAAATGGCTCAGAAGAGGTGAGCTCCCTTGAAGTTTGAGATGGAAGAATAATCCGCCCTCCAACTGGAATTAGCAGAGTATCTTGTGAAGATACAAGAACTGTAGTACGCCCACTGACAGGAATGATCAGTGTATTTTGAGTAGATGACTGAGGTAACGGAGAGATCCGTCCACTCACTGGGATGATGAAAGAATATTCTCCAGAGGGTTTAGGAGATTGTTGCTGAGTAGTTCGACTTTTAACAGGGATTATTAAAGTCTCACTTTGTGCATCTTCTTTCTCCATAGCTTGTATGATCCTTGTATACTCTTCTTTGTACATTCGGGAATCATTGAAATAAGCTTTAACCCTATGGAAGGGATTTATATCAGCAACTTCTTTTTGTACTCTTCCATTGCTATCAATGTATTTAAAATATTGATGAAGAGTAGAAGGCACCACATTATTTTCATGAAGAAAGGGCCTCCCAAGAAGAAGATTATAGGATCCCGCGATCTCGATCACATAGAAAGTGACTTTAGATCTGAAATTGCCTATCTGAAGCTTCAGATGAATCTTTTCCAAAGGCTCGCTTCGGCTTTGATTGAATCCGAAGATAGTAGTAACCGTCTTGGAGAGCTTGTGAAGAGGGATTTTTAGTTCATCCAACAGACTCTTCGGTATTATGCTTATAGCAGACCCTGGGTCAATGAGGATACGATCTATCTTCATCGTATCAATATAACCAGTGTAGTAGAGAGGTCGGTCATGTCGATTATCCTCCAGTAGCATGTCGTCTTGTGTAAAGGTGATATTTGGGATAATCTCCAGTACACTGTTGCAATGTAAGCAAGTGGCAGGTTCCGCATCTGGCTTCTTCAATTGTGCAAGACAAGAGTCAGCTTGTAGAAGTGCTTCGCTTAACGTCTCCCGAGTCTCTTTGGAAAGACGTAGAAGTTCAAAGAGGGACATTCTAGCTGGAGTATTAGCAAGCTGAGCTAAAATGTCGAAATTATAAGGCTTCTGAAGTCCAAGAGGAGAGGACTTCTTGATTGGCTTATCAAACCGAGCCTGTTGTTTGCCTTTCTCCAGATCTGTAGGCTTGGGAAGAACAGGTTCAGTGGATGATTCTTCTTCAGGAAGAACATTAGAAGCATTTTTATCAGCTGGAGGGATATCAAGTGGATCCTCAGGACTTTTAGAATAATCCTTTAGGTAAGGTTTCCCCGTTCGAGTAGCACTAACAAGTGCTTCTTCTTTATCTTTTGGCTCTGTGTCAGAGGTAGACCCAAGAGAAGTCATATGATATGACTTGATCTTTCCAGCCTTCTTGGACTTTCGAAAAGAAATCTTTTGAGGAGAAGGCGATTCGAAATCTACCACTAGATCAGGATGGATCCACATAATTTCTCCAGTCTCCAAAGTGATTGGAGCTAATCCTTCAGACTGTGGAAGAGGAATTTTTACTGTTTCAAGAGTCACCTTGGGAATAGGAACAATCCCACCTTCAAGGAGTTGAGGAGGGAAATCTCCGAATTGCATAGAGACGACATTAGAAGTGACAGTCTTCTCTTTTGGAGTAAGAGAGATAGCTCCAGATTTAATCATTTCTTGGATCTTTTCTTTCAGTACATAACATGTACGAATTGTATGACCCAGCATTCTGTGATACGGGCAGTATTTGGGATGATCTGTCTTACCAGCTTCATCAGGTTTCTTGATCTCAGGTAATTGTATCTTATTACCTTTCAGCAGACATTCAAAGATACCAAGGACATCGTCGTCATCGAAAGAATATTCTTCTTTGGGGCGAGGTATTCTTGATTGTTGAGTTGTAGAAGAAGTTTGAACAGTTGATGTATCTTTGCTCTGAAGATTAACTTCAAGAGTTTCTTTTCCCTTGCGAGCATTGTTTTTATTGTTAGCACCTTGTCCTGTTTCTTTAGGAGTCATCTGCACTCCTAAACCTTTGAAGGTTTCAGCACTGATTTCTGCAGCTTTGGCACTGACTATGAAGGAAGGCCAATCTTGAAATTGAGTGGACCCTGTCCACATACTGATGATTGGCAACAAGTTTGATTTGTACGTGTCAATGGTGACAGCATCAGGAGTTCCAAGAGGCATCTTCAGAGCTTCTCTTCGAAACCGTTCAATGTATTCCTCTGTGGATTCATTATTTTTCTGCTTGATTCTAATAAGAGCAGACATAGTCATGTCATTCAGCCCTTCATAGAACCTTTCAAGAAACATCTGTTTGAAACCAGCAAATGAGGTAATGCTCCCATCTGGGAGACTCCTATACCATTCATAAGTCGTTCCCTTGAGACATCCAATAAATACTCGAGTAAGGAGGGCATCACTTGGTTGCAGTTGATCAGTCATCACTTCAAAGTGATTAATAAACTGACTTGGAGAAGTGGTTCCATCATAGAATGAGATAGTAGGAGGCTTGTATTTAGAAGGATATGATACTTGCTTCCATTCTATCGGATAAGGCTGCTTGATGCCTAACCTTTGTAAACCATCCTTTTGTTTGAATGCTTCGAATTGAGTTTTGAGATTCTTCAATTCTTCAGAGACAACTCTCGAAGATTGTGGAGTTGTGGCTTGTAGAGAATAGTTGGGAGGAGGAACAGCATTGTAAGCACTACCCCCAGCTCCAGAAAGACTAGGATTTAGTTGAGCTGGTCCAGGAGTATTGGATTGTACTGCTGGAGGAACTTGTACTGGACTTATATCAGTATCAACTGGTATGGCATCTGGTACAGTCTGTCGATTTTGCAACTGAGCTGTCATAAGTTCATACATCGACTTCATTGTGTCAGTCATAGACTTCATTTGCTGTTCCAAAGAAGCAATTCTTTGATCTTGAGGAGTCAAGGAAGAAGAAGGTTCATTAGTATTCCCATCAACCATGTAAGTCGTGACTGTATGAGGGATTATTGATGAACTAGTGGATGTTGTATGTTCTGAATCATTGCTTCGTGCATCAAAGTCAACTATAGGAGAATTACCCCCAGTAGGAAGAGGTGGGAAGTTAGATTCTCCAAGGAATTCAGGATCAATTTTAGGGATCAAATTTCTTTGACTAGAAGCCAGTACTCTTGCTCTGGTGTTTCTATATACTCCATCTGGACTATCAACTCTACCCCCGGTGTTCCGAGAAGTCATGTTGACAAAGGCAAACAAAGGCTCATCTTCATCAGGCATAGGTTCATACTGAATCCTATTGAAGACAGACTGTCGTTTAGTTTGACATCTGCATTGCATTGTGATTCTTGGCTGGAAGTCACATTCATGATCACCATGGTTTTGAACCGTTGATTGACATCTGCACTGAATTATGACTCTTGGATAGAAGTCACATTCAGCATGTTCCTTTGACATAGAATTACTCCTTCTCTTCTGTTGAAGATATTCCCGTAAATCTGTTTGTGAAGATTGAGGAGTATACTTTCTGTTCTTGGGTCTTAATGGCTCTTGATTATACAAAGAGTGATTAATGTGAGCCACATAGTTTCTTGCATACTCTGCATCTGGATCTTTTATCTTCATATCCAATTGGTATGGTTTCTTAACACCAGAAGTGCTGAGTTTTGTTCTTAAATCAGTGGAAGGTAACACATTGGTTTTGGAAACATGGAGTTTTCCTTCCATTGATCTGGATATTTGCAGAGAAGGAAGAGTTGAACCACTCCTTTGATTAGGAGTTGGTAACAGACCCTCTTTAATGGACAGATTCTGTGCCCAATTTGAAGAAGTCATAGGAGAAGATATTAAGGAATATTTCTTCTTAGACTCATTCAGATTTTGAGACATAGAATGTCCAGAAGGAAGAGTAGTCAAAAGACCATCTCCTTTCCTTTGACTAACAAAAGTATCAGTCAAAGCTGTCCCTGAAGTAAAAACTACAGGAGCAGAAGAAACAACTAAAGAGTTATTCCTTTTCGAAGGGACTTTGTGTGGAAGACCACCCCCAGTTCTAGTAGAACTCGGTAAAGAAGAAGAGATAACTAAGGAGTTATTCTTCTCTGATGAAATACACGCTGAAACAGATTTGGCTAAAGAACCAGTACTGTTAGCGTGACTTTTGATTTTAGAATTACACGCTAGAACAGATTTGGCTAAGGAACCAGTACTGTCAGCGTGACTTTTGAATGTGGGATTGCACACTGGAATAGATTTGGCTAAGGAGCCAGTACTATCAGCGTGACTTTTAGAGTTGAATTTGCACGCTGGAACAAATTTGACTAAGGAGCCAGTACTGTCAGCGTGACTTTTAGAGTTGAATTTGCACGCTGGAACAGATTTGGCTAAGGAGCCAGTACTGTCAGCATGATTTTCAACTTTGGAGATACACACTGGAACAAATTTGGCTAAGGAGCCAGTACTGTTAGCGTGATCTTTGATTGCTGTCATCTTCGAGCGCACAAGAGTGTGCGTGCTTGCAGTAGAGCTCTTGCCAGTGTTAGGAGCAGACACTATGGCAGAGACTTCACCATTGACTGCCAACTGATTCTTAGGGACATAGACAGAGTGTCCCTTCGACTTGGCAGTGATGATGGAGGCTGGAGTGGGCTTGCCACCCTTAGCCCGCTGCATTTCTTCATAGGCGAGTTGATCGAATTTGATCGTCATCACCTTCTTCGTCGAGCCGATTGACGAAGTATCGCATTGAGTTGTTGCCATCTCAGAAGAGGAGATGGTTTTCCCCAGCAGAGTCGCCAATTTGTTTTCCATAAAGAAATTCTCTTTATTTGTTGTGTTTCTGGGAAAATTACAACTGTAGAAATCCGATCTAGAAGACGATCGCTTTATCCCTTGGACTATGCGAAGAAGAAAAGCTCTCAAAATTTTGACAGTAGATATCAATGTATCTGTACAATGAATGAGAAAAAGAACTCTATTTATAGAGTCAAAAATAATAACTGAAAAGATAACTGTCTTCACAGCCTGTGCTTAGTTGAAAATCACGCAGGATTTAACGTACGCAAGGCTGTGAGCAGTTACTGGACGTGGCCTGTAACTGTTGGACACATGGCAATCATGCATGAGTCATGTGCAAGTTACAGGACATGCAGGCAAGAGATCAGTGGCATGGCTACCACGTACTCCAATTTGATGAAATCCACGCAGACTTGTTGAAGACGAAATCCACGCGAACTCGGTGTAGAAAGCTTCAAAATCCACGCACACTTGGGGCAGGAAGCTGCAGGATCCATGCAGACTTCGAGGCAGAGAACTCAAAAATCCACGCAAACTTGAGGAAGAAAACTTCAGAATCCACGCAGACTTGAGATGAAGATCACAAATACACGCAGACTTGAGATAGAACTGCCAGCTGTCTTGATTCGGCGTGTCTCGACTGACACAAAATCTCTGACAGTGATTGCTTTGTCAGTCGCATTAAATGACAAGAAACCCTTTTGGTACGCCAACTCGACGAAGGCTGAGTCTTACTGAAGAAGATTTCGAAAATCACGCAATAGACGGCGATGATCTCTCGAAGTCTATGCATACGTGGCATACGAAGAGACATTCTTCGACTGTTGTGCTGTCAGTCATAATTACTCTCTGACAAATGATGAGTTGTCTCCCCAGCGTGATTTGTTATATTGTCTGGATCAACTGAGCGTGACTTTTGACTCTGTCTTGATCAACTCAGCGTGACTTTCATTTTTGAGGCCTACACATATATATACCCATATTGTGATACCTTTACACTATACATTATATAGATATATATATATATATATATATATATATATATATAAAAAAAAAAAAAAAAAAAAAAAAAAAAAAAAAAAAAAAAAAAAAAAATATATATATATTTTATATATATATATATATATATATATATATATATATATATATATATTTATATATATATATATATATATATATATATACATTACACTCACATACTTATATTATATATATACATATCTCAATACATATCTCTAATTATAATACACATATATTATAATATATATGATACATATATGCATCTCCTATATATGTAAATACATTTATATACAAGAACATAGGAATTAGGAAATGGCAATGTGTATAGAGAGGTAGGGAGTGAAGAGAGTGACAATGTGTGTGTGTGAAAGCTTGTGTGTGTAGAGAGTTTAGGGTGTGAGTGTCAAAAGGAAACAGGGAAAGGACAGTGTGGTTTTAAACTCAGATTTAATGAAATATGGGTTTCAGTTATGTCCTAAACAGTACACCATTTTCTAGTTTAAATCACTTGTTTGAAATCTCAGTTTTCATTCATAAATTAATTCCTAGATTATCTATCACTCCTAACCTTTCCAGGTTATACCACATGGGAAAAACACCCAAAATCATAAGAAAATACAAAGGAAAAATCAGTGTACAACAGTACACTGTTACCAGTTTTTAGCCATAAGGCAAAACCCAAATTTCAGTCAAAACTTTCATACATTCTCAGTCCTTCCTTTAAAAAGCTTAATCTAATATCAGTTCAAATCTTCACTGAACAGGAAAATAGGAAAGAACCAAACTATGACTCCAAACCTGAGTTTAAACTTCAGTTATCCTCTCATAGTCAAATTGAAATCAAAAGCCCACAAACTACTGCACAACTTAACCACAACTAGGTTACATAGAGAGGAACATGTTTAGGATCTAAAACCCAACATTAATCATCATTTCAGAGGCTAAATCAACAGGCAAAATCATGTATGAAATCTGGATAAAAAAAACTGGAAACTGAACATAAACTCAGAAATTTCTAACTTGACAAAACTCATTGAAAAACATATTAAAATAACAATTGAAAGGTTGGTAAATGAAAAATCCCATGTGCACAAGCCCTACAAATTACTTCGTGTCACCCAAGGCCGGACACGGCGTGTCCAAAGCAAAGAACTCCCAAAACAGTCACATAGTGCACTGTCCAGTGCACTGTCTCGTGCACACGTACACTTGTGTCATGTGCACACATCTCAACAGTTCATAGCAGGTTAGAAAATATAATCATGCAGTAAAGTAAGATACAAGTACTGAAAGAAGTGCAGTATGTAAACGGAGAGAGAAAGCTGTAATAGAAATATCTACTATAAATAGAGAGCTATCATGTGGCTAGTGAGTCAGAGTACAATATATTTTTTCATTCAGTATCTGAGACCATGTACTTCTGGATATTTGCTGGGATTATCTTAGACTACTTTTCAGCTACTTATTTCCTTGAGTTCTATTTCATATCGTGCTATCTCTTCCTTAGTTGTGATTGAGTTTTACTGCTATGTCACCCCCTTCGGGAAGTATAAACTATTTAGAGATATATTGCTAGATGATTGTTGACCTAGGACAGCGTTCTACCACCGACACTGCGGCGTAGGCTGGACGTACCCACGTCTCGTACCTTTACTCTAGGGTGCGGGTCGTGACACGTGGGGAAATTGGTTTTGCACTTCATGAGATGAAATATCTCTCACATCTTCCAATGGATAACAACCCATATGAAGAGTATGTGCCCACTAATGAGGAACTGGATATCCTTTCTAAAGAAAATCATCATATGGTGGCTGTGTTCGAGGAGCTTCTATGCCATTATAAGATATGCTCCATTTACTACAAAAGTGCTTCCGCAGGGACTTGTTATACAACTAAGTGGTTGCCGTATTTGATTTTAGGCCATATCTTTGAAGACAAGATAATCGAGAGTCAAGCTTGCTATCATTGTTTCTTCCAACAGCTCAGTCGTAGCGACATAGAAAAATTGATGGAAAAGTCCAAGCATACAGATAACATCTTGGATGTGTATTAGCACACCTTCAAAGCTGGTACTGCTATTGAGAGTTATCTCAAACAGGGTTGCAAACCCATGTCAAAAGAAGCCCAATTAGCAGGTTTTCTTGCTTTATTGCTGAGACGGTTTGTGGTTCGAGGGGCCAGTACAGTCGATAGATTTCACAGAGGCATATTATTTGCTGTTGTGCGTCTAGTATTTGGCCATAAGATGGACATTCTTTTAGCGATAACTTGTCACCTAAATGTAGGACCGCGTTCTTTTGTAGACACTATGTTGCATGATAAGGCTGCTCGATTGGATTTCCTCCGTACTGAGATGCCATATACCTATTTATTCGGGTGGTTATTGCTACCCCATCCCAGTTTGATGGACCATGATATGGGTGAAGTTGGGGATAATTTCATCAGGCGTTATTCAAATGCTCGTTGGAATATAAATGTACTTTCAGAATGCAGAAGAGCTTTGAATCGAAGATCTGGATAAAGATTTCAATGTGTTCCTCCTTCCCAAGGATATGAGAATCTTCCTCCATAGCTGATGGATTTAGAAGCAGCACCTATTCGTCTATTCCTGCCTATTTTTGCATGGTTGAAGACAATCCATCCGTCTTATCTAGTACATCGATTTGAGGAGGAGTGTTTTCTAGAACCATATTTGCCAAGTCGATTCGCTCGGCAATTTGGTTATGATCAGCTGCATGTGGGAAATGCCACCACTTGTCTTCAAGCCAAGGGTTTCTTAATTGATGGTGCTAGGGCTTGGAGATATTATAATACCAGAGGCACTAAGGCTATATTCTCCATGCCCCATAATCTTGCTCAGGGTTCGCGTATGTTATACACATACGCGAATTTCTATACTTCGGCAAACACTTTTGTCAAAAACTTCCAACTGGCCCACAGTTTTGCTAGTGATAAGCGATCGAAAGTTGGGGTTCATACCGCACAATTGTTCAGGGATGCAAAAGATCGAGACCCTGCCGATGATCCTCTGGAGGCTTCTCTTGTAGGCTTTTTAGATGAAGTAAACGAGCCATTGGAATTATTGTCAAAAGTCTAAAATGAAAAGTCCCCTGCCAAGGGACTTAAGAAAAGGAAGACTGGAGATTCCTCTGCTCCTTCGTATCATGATGATTTTCTTTCTTCTCCTAAAGCACCTGAGAAGAAAAAGATGAAGACTATTTTGATCATTAATGAACAACCTTCTACTAGGACGACTCAGTCCCAGCGAAGCAGATACATATTGGGACCTCTCTTGGAGAAGGAGAAATAACTCCTTCTTCAGTTCCAAAACAGAGTGGAGTCATCCGAAAAGAAGTGCACAGAATACCAGATGACCTTGATAAGGTCGAAGAAGAACATGTAGCACCTCTACTGCAGAAGGCAAGAAGAAAATTGTTGGTGACTCGAGCAGAACATCAAACCATTGACGCTTCCTCCCTCAAAAAGGATTTTGACATATCATTACCCTCAAAGGAGGATCTACCTTCTCAATAGGTAATTTCTATGCCTTTAAGCAAAATTTAATATCTGAATGATATATATTGATATTATTTTCTTTCATCCGCAGTGACTAAAATAACTGATATTCTAGTCTCAATTACTACCGAGGTAATTCCAGGATATCAAGTTGTACAGACAACTATTTCAATAACTGCCCTGGCTGCGGCAGGAGTAACATTGTTATCCCATACTCCAAATGTCCCAGAGCCCTCCAGAGAAGAGTTGCCTCCTGTAGAATCTCAAGCTGGAGCTACCGATCTTTCGGTCACCCAAACTCCTACTCGTTCTCAAGAAGATCGAGAGATGATGGATGCCCTCTTGGATTGTGATTACGGTGATGTATCAATCAGAGATAATTCTGCAAGTGTAGCCGAAGAAGAACCAGTTGCAATAGATGCCCCACTAGTATAAACTGAGAAATGCCATATAACTGTTGAGGATGAAGAAGATCCAATTGTTGAGGAGAGACATCCGAGCCCGAGATCTAATGAGCCTGAAGATAAAGAAGAACAAACTACGACTCTTGAAGATGTTGGGAATGATGAAGATCCCAACATTGTGATTGCAGAGTCTCAGACCCCTACTGAACAAATCCTTGAAGCTAGGGATCCAGAAGAGATTCCCCCAGTTAATCTGGCAGAATCAGGGACCGAAAGTAGCCGTTTCTTATCAGACGGTTCCGAAGCTGGGAGTAATCCGGCAGCTGTGTCTGAAACTACCATGGCCAGACTCCATTCTGATCTGAACATGTCCCGTGAAACCACATATGTATTGCCAGGATTAGGTAAAATTTTGACTTTTACTTACCTTAATTCCTGTAATTTATATGTGATGACTGTGTATCTTGATTAGAGTGGATCCTGTGGTGACACTTGCGAAAGCTGCATCGACCACATTCAGTTTCAGCTCGACTATGGCTCCTCTAGATATGGGAACCGAAACTAGGGAGAGGAGTTCTTCTATGATGCAGTTCTCGGGTCTCCTGGTATACAATCTGTAGTTCCTCCAGTTACTTCAAAAATAAGAATTCCAATAGAAGTGGCGACCCCGAGGATCTCAGCAATGAATAGAGCTATTGTCGAAGCTTATACTAATGCTTTCTTCACTTCTCTGAAGCCTTTAATTCAAATGGTCATGGAAAAGGACCAACCTTATGAATCAGTAAGGGGCCCTTCCTCCTTCATCATTGGAGCCATCCGCAAGATTGGAGATCTGGATAGAGTCAATTATTTAGATCATATTTTGAATGAACTTAAAGAGTCGATCAAGTCTTACAAATATCTAACAAGAGGAAACATCCAGAAACTTGTAGATGCTGAATGCGAGGTGATGGCTCGCGAAGCTGCAATACGAAAAGTAGAATTTGAAACTTCTGTGGTAGCTTTCTCACAGCGTTCTGCAGAGTTGGAATCTCGCATTGTCGAGACAACTTCCTCTGTTGAATGCTATAAGACTGAAGCTGTAGAGATGGAAAAAGAAGCTGCTGAATATCAAGTTTGTCTCCAGGAACTGGAAATTGAATTGGCTCGGCTTCAAGAAGCAGTTAAAGCAGCTCGACGATGCGAAAAAGAAGAATTGGAGATACATCAAATTGCTGCAAGTCAACTAGATGACTTGAAGAGGCAGCGAGATGTACTTTTCCAAGTCAAAGGTGTAGAACTGGAACGTCGAACGGAAATGTTGCAACCTTTCGATCCAGAATTCAGGAGAGCTCTTGCAAGACAAAGGATACTTGACTCCATAGTAGAGAGGGCTGAGGATTTGAAAAGACTGATCATTGATCTTAGCACTCAGCCTCCCCAATGAAGCAATCTATAGGATCTTTTTGTCTTCTTGCCTTTCAAATGATGTATTTTTTTGACATTTTGAACATTATGGTAATAAAATAATGCTATTTTTTGTGATTCTATTACTTAGTATATACCTATAGTAGATATAAGTGATAGATAAGGATAGGAAATTATGTTCAGATGTACCGGACATGACATATCCCCTAAAAGAAAATAATAATATTAATTATATTTGTTCAGAGGTAATGTGGACATGGCAGAATATAACTCAGAATATTATCATTTCAAAAGATGACTTTATCAGAGGTAATATGGACGTAATAAGTCGCTGATATAGATGATAGAATTCAGAGGTAATGTGGACGTGAATCTATTGATATAGAAAATAGAATTTGGAGGTAATATGGACGTGAACTCATTTTTTCTATTGATGATCTTCAAATCGGTTAGGACTTAAAGACAGAATATCATGTCTAAAAGGACGAGATATTTGTGATAATACGGATTTATCATAAAAAAGTTATCTTTTAAAATAACTGGGTTTCAAAAGACAGAATTGATGATTCATATAGACTCCATTAGAGATTTTGAGATGAAGGGTATTCCTGACTCTGGAGATACCAGAACTCTTATTTATCTGCTTCAGGAAGGCTTTTGCTGACAAATATTAGTTTTGGGGAAGTTTCATCTCCAATATTGACTTGAACCAACTGATCTTCATTAGGTGGCTCACGTTGTTCAAAGTGAAGCTCCTATTGAGTATCCATCCTTTGTGCCCATGGTTCAGATTCAGAAGCTTCGGCAAAGTCTCCGTCATCTTCTGAGAACTCGACAGTTACCATATTAGAAGATAGAGTCACGCGATGGACGTGCCCTACACTAGTGTCTGAATCCTATGAGATAGAATCATAAGAGTTAGATCGTTCTTCTTCCTCGGATTCGGAGGCTTCTAGAGTCGAAATTGGTGAAGTATAACCTAATCCCTTCTTCCTTTTGCTGTAGTATTGTTGTGATTTTCCTTTCGGAGCAGGAATACGAATAGGAGTTCGCCTTCCTCTGCCGCCATTGAGACCAGCTTTAAAATTATAGCCCATCTTTTGAATGATATCTTTTGATTGCTGACTATAATGACGTAGTTGAAGTCTTCTGTTATCGTGATTTTCTTCTTCACTATCGGACGTGATCTTTTGTTCCGTCCCTTTACTAAAAAGTATAGGAAGTTCATCTTTCTTCCTGGAAGGAACTAGGAAGAAGGAGTCCTACATTGGCTCGAGCAATAATTCATTTTGGGAAGCTTCAACTGCTCATATGGTAAGTGATTTGAAGTTATATAATATTTTTAAATAACATCGAATATAATAAAGGACATCAATATACTGTAAAGGAGATGTTATTTTATTGATTTGGACATCATCATATACAATATGATTCTTAGCCTTAACAGACGGCTTAGTAAGGTTGATAACCAGAGGAGGAGAAGGTTTGTTATGACGAAGGTCGATAACAAGAGGCTCAGAAGAGGTGAGTTCCCTTTGTTCCCTTTCTATAGCAGGAGGCTATTTTTTATGAGAGGAAAGATGTATAGTCAATGTCTGAGAAGAAGAGGGATGAGTAGCATGTCCTTTGAAGGGGATCATGAGAACATCTTTTGAAGTATGTTTCTGATCTTTCTCACTATTTATTGCCAATACAACTTTCATGAACTCCTCCTTGTACATCCGAGAGTCCGTAAAATATGCTTCAATGCCCCTGAAAGGATTTAAGTTAGCTACTTCCTTTTGGACTTCTCTATTGACATCCACATACTTGAAGCATTGATGTAAAGTGGATGGTACAATGTTATACTTATGCAAAAAGGGTCTTTCCGGCAAAGCATTGTAAGAGCGTTGATTATTGATTACGTAGAAAGTAACCTTCCTACGAAGATTGCCTATTTAAACTTTCTGGAGAATATTTCCCAAAGGTTCACTTCTTCCAGAATTGAATCCCAAAATTGTCGTGATGGTTGTTGAAAGATTATGTACAGGAATCTTCAACGCATCTAGTAGAGTCTTTGGCATAATACTAAGTGCAGACCCAGGATCGATCAAAATACGATCAACCTTCATGGTATCAATATATCCCGTGAAGTAGAGGGGTTGATCATGGCGATTATCTTCCAACAACATATCATCTCGTGTAAAGATGATATTTGGTATCAGTTCCATCACACTATGATAATGAAGGCATGTTATAGGCTCATCCTTTGGCTTCTTGATCTAGTATATTGGTATACTTCTTCATCGGATTCACAAATCCGATCTAAGTACTGTTGGCTGGGATTGCGGGATGCATTACGTCTTGGACGTTTTCCACCCCAAGTGCTTCGAGATGCCATATTGACAGAAGCATAGAGTAGTTCATCTTCGTCCATTATGATAAATTTAGGAGTCTGAACATAGTTCAAACGGTCAAAGATAGACCGTTTAGCTGACTGACAGCAACATTTGATGATAACTTTATGGTGGTGATTACAATAATGCTGTTGGTCCACTGCTGGACGGGATAGATTTGTAACTTTCCGCTTTTGTATCAAGAGTTCACGGAGATCACTAACAGGATGAGGAGAAATTGCAGGAAAGTAGTCCTTGATGATATTCGGGACATGGTTCCTGTTCTTGAGGTGTCCTGTACCTTGAGTGTACAAGGATGTGCTAAGCTGGTTAGCATAAGTCATAGGATCTTTCACCTCAGCATTCTTCCTCTGGTGTAAGTTAGCAACTGGTGCATGTTGCCCTTGATACATTTTGTGTTTTTTCGAAGTTAACCCTGATTGGCACCTGTTGATATAGGTGCGTAAGTCTGACAGGGGAGCTACTTGTGCATCTACTTGAGATACTAGTAGTTTTCCTTGTCGGGATCTTGAGATACATAGGGTTGATAGATCCTGCCCTGACCTCTTTGGAGTAGGCATAATACCCTTTTGCGTGGAAAGTTTATTCTCGATAGAACCCCTCTTCCTGACAGAGATTTGGTTGTCTCTGTTAAAGAGAATAGAAATCCTATCTGAATTAGCAGTACTTTCGACCCAGTCAATGACTCTAGCAGAATAAGGAAAAGCTAAAGAGCATTTTTCTTGATTTAGTGATTTCTCACTAAACTTCTGGTTTGGTGGCAAAGAGGGAGCCACTAAATAGTGTTTTCCTTTATATTGCGCTAGTACAGAAGTATGTGCAGGTTGTGCCAGAGCATGAATAGGCATAGGTTGCGCCAGAGCATGAACATGTGTAAGTTACGCCAGAGCAGGAACATGTACAGGTTGTGCCATGGAAGAAAAAGCCAAAGGACATTTTCCTTTGTTTTGGACAGTGGTGTGTCGAGACAAAGTTTCTTTCGAATTTAGAGTCGGAGAAGTGGAGGATTTAGCCAAAAAGACTATTTCCCTTAGGTTGTGCCAAGACAGTAACGGGCACAAGTTGTGCAGAAGCAAGAACAGGTGCAGGTTGCACCAGGGAAGAAAAGGCCAAAGGGCGCTTTTCCTTATTTTGGACAGCAATGCATCGAGACAAAGTCTCCTTCGATTTCAAAATCGGAGAAATGGAAGGATTAGCCAAAATGCTGTCTCTCTTAGATTGTGCCAAGGCTGTGATCGGCGCGAGTTGCACAGAGGCAGGAGATTATGTTGCCGAGGACATAGGAGTCCAAACAGAGCGCGTCTTGCTCTTAACAGCGGCAGTAGTGCGCTTGGCACCCCCAACCTTGATCATGGCCTCGTAGGCTATCTGGTCGACTTGAACGACGAGGGTCTTCTGCGTCTTGCCGATTGACGCGGTATCACATTGAGTTGTTACTTTCTCATCGAAGGAGAAAGTCGTCCCCAGCAGAGTCGTCATTTTGTTTGCAAAAGACAAAAGTCTTATTACAAACTAAGAAAAAAGTATAATTGATTTTTGGGAAAGTACAACTATAGGAATCTGATCAGAAGACGATCACTTTATCCCTTAGACGATGTGATATCGAGGACACGAGCCTCTGGAGGATGCAACAACACTTTAGCAGGAGATTATGATCATTCTTGATGCCTTATGATTGATTTAAAACTCTATTTATAGGGTTCTTGAAATAACTGTTTAGCAGTTATACTAGGTTGCGAGCATTTCAGGTTGCACGTCTCATGTTCACTTGTGCGAACGGTTGCACTAACTACTGTAGATGCGTGGCATCGTTTGATTGAGAAGCACATGGTCGTGGGCAGTATAGTGGACACGTTCTACGAAGTTAGTAGTTTGCACGCCACGTCACTCTGTTCTGAATACTATTTTATTACCCTATGCGAGCTTCATCAGGTTACGCGTGGGCGCAATATAGCGACTTGCGCGAGTGGTTTCACCAACTGTTGTGGATGCATGACATCATTTGATTGAGATGTGCATGGTCGTGGGCAGTGTAGTGAGCACGCTCTACGAAGTTGATGGCTTGTGTGCCACGTCACCCTGTTTAAAAATAAGAATTGATCAAGTGGCGCCAACTTGTCAGACTGTGCATGGGCGCAACTGAACAACTGGCACCTTTGACTAGGTCTTTTGTGCTGTACTGATTAATTATCGTGCCACACAATGACTTATGTGAACCAGCTGTCAGCATTAATTATATGCTGATAAAATTTTCTCGAGCACCGCGTTGCATAAGATTCGAATGGATTTTCCTTCATCTCCGTGCTGTCAGCTTTTCAGGTAATGATGATGCCGTTACAGCTTCTCGAGAAAATATGCCACGTGGCGCTCGAGCAACCTATATCCTGTGCAACATGATGTTGGGGCAACATGATGCTGCATAACTTGATGATCCGGCGCAACATAATGATTTGGCGCCACCTGATGATTGCATACTTTAATGGACGACACAGCTTAATTTTTAGCCTCTACACTCGTTCGTGTAAAGATGGCTCGAGTCCCCATGATAGCAGGTATGCGAATGTTTTGGTCGTATAAAAGGGGATGTAATGTATGGAACAATTATCTCGTTAGTGTTTATTTTGTAATCAAGTCAAGTTATAAGCCAGCGACACAACTATTGTAAAAGTATGGTAAATGACGTTTATTATCAATAAAATTTTTTCCTTCTATTTCAAATGTGTTGTTCAATTTCTCTGCGTATTCTAATAGATGTTGCGTTTCGGATAATCTTATGACCTTGCTTTATGCGAGCGCAATTTAGCCTCACACGAAATCATTCTCGGGGGATGACTATCGATTCTATGGAATCGGGGCATGACATGTTAGGGGACATAGTACACGGTCAGGGTGGGTGACGAGGGTGCCGTGCCAGAGAAAAATATATGTTTGCAAAAGTTGAATTTTAGTGGAATGGACATGGACATGGTAGTGACACGGTCATTAGAACCACTTAGAATGTTTAGGAATAATTAATCCTATTGGCCCATTGGTCATGGTCAAACCTGATTTTAATAATTGATCAAACTCTGTCTCGATATACGGATGTTTACTAAGATATTTTGGACACTTGGACACTGATCAAGATCGGATATCTATTCAGTTCAAGACCGAAGCTGTGTTTGTCACTCGAGTCTGTATTTCTTTATGCAATGTATTTTTCACTTTTATTGAGTATAGAAATACGTTGTACACCAAGTTGTACTGGCAAATAGGCTATCCAAAATTGTTTTCGAAAATGACCCATGTTTTAAAAAACATCCCTTATTTACAAAAGCTTCTGAAGGATTTCAAAAAGACCAAAAATCATTTTTGAAAAACCCTGACCAACCCTGACAGAACTCGGCCCGAGTTCGGCCAGAGTTCGGTTAGTGACCGTTTGATTTTCGAACGTTTGAAAACTTGGTCTCCTTTCAGTTGCAGATTTTTCTCATAGAGTTCTGTCCGAATTCTGCACTAATTCTGCCAGAGTTCTGCCTTTGGAAAAACTATAAATAGAGAAGAATTCTGATCATTTTAATCACTCAATTCACTTTTATCTCTTCTCTTATAAACTTACGTTTCTATTCCAAAGAGTTCTAAAAAGCTTTTATTTTCAAATTTCAAGCCAGTTATAATTCTCTAGTCAATTTGCCGGTATGGTACGGTCTAGAAGATTTCAGAGAAATTGTAATCAGAGGCTTGATTGAAGAAAGACTCTTCATAATTAAAGTTGGTCGAGTTCTTCATATCAAATCTTGCGTCTGTAGAAGTTGCAAAGACTTCGTATGAAAACTTGCAGGATTTTCTAATAGTAGATTCAACTGGAAGCTAGAGTTCTTCCGACTGGACTAGTCCTCACAAGAGGAAAACCAGTATACATCATTTATTTGTGTTTGCCTTCTGATCTCATTTCTTTTGCAGTTATTGTTTTGTGATTATTGATTTAATTCTATGATCTTAATGCTAACAAGTTTTTAATTAACAATATTCTGCTGCCTACTCTATTCACCCCCCCTCTAGAGTATTCTGCTTTACGACTTCGTTCCTACAATTGGTATCAGAGCAGGTTATACAAGTAAAGCAAGATAATATTACATGTATATTAAATCATTCTTAATTTCTATATGGATTACAGTATAACACATGGCAACTGTAAAATTTACAAGTGAAGGCCAAGCCACAAACAGACCTCCACTATTTGACGGCACAAACTACACTTATTGGAAAACATGGATGAGTTTTTTCTTAAAATCTCTTGATTTTGACTTATGGTCTATAGTTATTGATGGCTACAAAAAGCCTCCTCGTATTACTGTTGAGAGAGTTTTAGTTGATAAACCCCATGATAAATATACTGAGGATGACAAAAAAAGGCCAGTCTTGACGCACATTCTATTAACGCTTTGTTTTGCGCTCTAGACATAACTGAGTTTAATAGGAAGTCTACTTGCACAACATCGAATGAAGTGTGAAAACTTTTTGAAGTAACCCACGAAGGAACAACGCAAGTCAAGGAGTCAAAGATCAGCAGACTTACTCGAGAGTATGAGGCGTTCAAGATGAAGCTAAATGAATTCATCACTCAGATGTTTACGAGATTCCTGGATATTATAAATCCTTTGTCTTTATTAGGCAAGGAATACAGTAACCATGAGAAGATTCGCAAACTTTTACGAGCTCTTACAAAGAACTAGATACCAAAGGCTACAACAATCATTAAAGGAAACGACCTCTCAATAATGTCTCTGGAAACACTCATGGGTAAGCTACTCACTCACGAGTTGGAACTTCAAGAATTTGAAGATGCTACACCAAAGGAGAAGTCAGAGAAGTCGATCGCTTTTAAGGCTCAACATAGAAGAACTGTCGAAGTTGATTCTTACGATAATGACTCTGACTCTGAAGATCAAGCTCTTCTGGTAAGAAAATTCAAGAAGTTCGTGAGATTCAACAGAAGAACAAAAGACAGCAACAAAAATAACAATGAGGAAGATCATATTTGCTACGGATGTAAGAAGAAAGGATATATGAGGAAAGATTGTCCAACAACATCATCATCAACCAGAAAAAGTAGCAAATATGACAAAGGCTACCTGAAGAGATCTACATCAAGGAAGTATGCCAATGCAAGAATATGGCATAAGAGTGAAGCCAGCGACTCAGAAGACGAACAATCGGATGACGCTACAAATGTATGCTTGATGGCTTGCGATCAGGTAACCACTAATCCTCTGTTTGATCCTTATGATGATTTTACCTTTGAGCAACTAGGAGAGGCTTTCAGTGACCTGTTAAATGACTACAAGAAACTGCGTAGTAAATATGAAACCTCCAAGAAGGAACTTAAAGAGTACAAAGGTGAGATAGGAAGACTTACCGACCAACTAGCTGATGTTAGAAATAATGTTTCTTCTATTGAGTCTGGTGAGCTTTCTTCTATTAAGCTGTTGTTACACGAGACTACCAAGCTATCCGAAGAAAAAAGACCAAACTATCATCCAGCTAAAGGAAGACCTATCTAAGGAAAGAAAGAGTCTCCAGTGTGCACAAGTCAGAATGGAAACACTTACATCTGACTATACTAGATTATATGACACCTCCAAAAAGTTGGAAATTAGTTTAGGAAAACGGCATGAAGTTGTTGCTTCCTATTCTAACACGTGTCAATTATCGAATCATCGGAACACACCCAAACC
Source organism: Iris pallida (assembly GCA_029216955.1). Lineage (NCBI taxonomy): Eukaryota > Viridiplantae > Streptophyta > Magnoliopsida > Asparagales > Iridaceae > Iris > Iris pallida. The sequence continues at coordinate 11,791,285 of JANAVB010026000.1, read as the reverse complement.
AAACACTGTCAGACCAAACCATACCAAACCACTGTCCAAGAAGACTAATAGGCATTTATTTTTCTATAATAGAAAATCGAAACCTACCAATCATGCACCTCACAAAACTTTCAACAATCAACATGCAAAATGTTATTATTGTGGCCTCATTGGTCATATATCCTCTCCATGTAGAATTAGAAAGTTAGTAGATTTAAATGTTTATGTATGGATACCGAAGACTAACATGTAAGGACCATACAAGAAATGGGTTCCAAGAGTTTCATCTACAAATTGTTTTGTTGGTGGGACACCCTTCACATGCTAGAAGCAAATGGATCCTCGACAGCGGTTGCTCACGGTATATGACCGGTGATGCATCATTATTCGCAACACTTTCGAAGAAGAATAAAGAAGGATACGTCTCCTTCGGTAATAATTTGAGAGGGTACATAATCGGTAATGGTGACATTAGTAAGGCTCCTTATCCTATGATTAAATATGTCTGCCAAGTTACCGAGTTAAAACATAATCTACTCAGCATAGGCCATTTAGCTGATCATGGTTATGACATTTTGTCAAAGACAAATGTACTATAGTTGATAGCTCAACTGGTAGTACTATCTTTGAAGGTATCAGGGAAGACAACATATATGTTTTCTATCTGTTAGAATATGCTAAATAAGCAGGTAAATGCTTGACGGCTAAAAGCATTGAGAGTCAACTATGGCATATGAGACTCGGTCATGCAAGGAGTTACAAGGAGTTGTCCCGTTAGTACATGAACCACTTCAACTCTATGATGGGACATTTACCGCGGGACGATGCCTTGTTTACCAAGTGATTTGTCGGCACTTTAACCGGGGTCGCTTACGAATGGTTTTGTAGCATAATTTATATAAAAGATATTAATAAATTTCATAAGCAAACTAATTTCCATAATTTATCTAAAGGATGCAGATAAATTTCATAAAGCACAAGCATTTGTCGCTTCGAAATAGGAAGAGACGAGAAGCAATAACACGAGAAACAAAGAAAAATAGTTAAGTACAAATTACAAAGTTCAAGAACAATAGAGAAATTTTAAAAGAATTGTTAAGACAGATGTGGAGTGAGAACCTTATCAGGTTACATCCTAACACAGGTTCGTACGGTACAATAACGTAACCGAGACGATATGCTTTGACCTGTATATGCCACTACAAAAATATGTTACATCCTAGTCCCAAAATACATAGGACCAAGATACATAAACATGACAACTATGTTTCCAGTAGACTCCAGTCCAACTTTAACATGTATACGTTGTCACGCCCCGATTCCGCAGAGTCATTTGTCCTCATATTTATCTTTGGGAACCAATTATCCTCACTTGGGCGTGATGTCGTATAAGTCTAATATTGCACTTGTATAAGGCAAAGATGGTACATAATTGATAATTTTCAAATAGGAACACATCGCAGCGACACAAGCAGACAAATTGAAGATGATGATGATGACATATCTTTCTTATTGAATGGAAACACATTACTGATTTATAGCAGCAAAAATAAGTAGATAGCTTGAAGTCATAGAAAGATATGAAGAATTAAGCTTTCTTTATTGATAATTGAAGTAGAGTATAGGGCTTGCAATATAATGCAAGGTTTAGAATACATCTCACTGTACATTTGATAGCCAACTGAAACTCATGCCATAAGGCTTACATTGATACTTGATACATACACTTTACAACAGAATATGCTGACTTGGCTTACAACTCACTGGTACAACTGATTTACAATGTTCCATACATTATGCCCTTTATAAACAAAAGACATCATCTTTTGTAAGGAGAGCTTCTGCATGCCCAACAAATCTTCGATGCCGCAGGACTGATCAATCCAATCTTCGTGTACTGAACTTCCTAAGCACGAGAACCTAAAAAGGGTGTCCACAACGTGGGTCAGTAAATCATCTATGTACTGGCGAGCAGAACCAGCCCACTCGCCTAATCCAATACTAAGTAGTCATCTAAGTAAACATTTATTATAGTGATCTCTCTATTTGGAGTCTAGCATCAGTTTACAGATCATAAGTAGAGTCATGTGAAACATGTTAAAGCATGATATATTATTTCTTTATGTAAGGCATCATCTAAGCATCACTGAGTTAACAAACTAAGCATATTATGGTAATATTCCTGGAAGGCATCGTTAGCATACTTGGTGTTATCGTTCAACAGGTTATGGCAATACTCTGAAAAGGCAACATCTTATCATTATTAATGGCATGCTAAGCAACTAAGCTGAATTCAACATGTAAATAACCATATCATATTTAAGTGATTTCTTACTGATAGTCGACTCCCTTGCACCTGCATAAAAATACAGAATAATACGATTTACTTACTCTGCCTACACAAAACATTCATTAGCATGCATCCTAACTACATGGTCGCTGGTGAAACTGTACCATTATGTAGGATCGTTGAGCACCTGTAGAGGAGGGTGAATAGAGTGTGTACGTGTGCAGCAAAAATAATCACCACTAAAAAATTAAGCAGTTATAAATACTATAGAAAATAATAGAGTAAATAAATACAGTAAAATAGGAGATCAGAGAATCAAATGTTGGCCCATTCCATGGTCAAACCCGATTATAATAATCGACACTAACTTAAGTCAATGCACAAAATATACGAACTGCTGCTAATCATTTCAGGTCTAGTGAAATCAATATAAAAAAGCGTACTACTACATCAGCACGCATGCGAATCATCATTCTGAAGCTCATTCTCATTGGAATCAGTCCGAGTCATTTTATAATTTATTATGTATTTTATCTTTATTGAGTCCAGGATATAAATTGTAAGATCGACTGGATACTCTGGCTTAGGTTAATCATAGTTCACTCTCCAATACAACCTACCCATCCAAAGTCCACTTACCAAAAATATCTTTCACTTTGTGCAACAAAATTTAATAAATATTTTATATTTTTACTGAGACAGAACTCAAGCCGAGTTCGGTCCGAACTCTGACCGAGTTTGGTCAGTTTGAATTTAAATATTTGTTGCCTCCAAATCTGTATGTAACGTTCGTTTGTGAAATCTTTGCATCAGAACTTTGTCCGAATTCTGTCCGAGTTCGGTCCTCGAAAATACCTATAAATAGAAGAGAATTTCTCATTCCAAATCTCTCAATCAATTTCATCTTCTCTTCTCTTTTAAATAAGTGTTTTCATTTGATCTAAAGCTTTCATGTTTCACCTACACATCTCTTAGCCAAAAGCCAGTAATATCTACTTGATCTAGAGTCTTTTGGTTCTCAAGAGTTGTAAAGAGGTTGTTCAAAGTTCAGAAACTCTCTCTGTTTTTGGAGTCGGTCGTGCGCTCGTCGCCAAACATGGTGTTATGAAGTCGGTCATGCACTTGTCATCAAGTACGATGTTGTAAGAGACTGCAAGCTCTCAATTAGCTTGTGCCTTAGTGGATTAACATCGAGCAAGAGTACTCGAGACTGGATTAGTCCTCTCAGAGGGATACCAGTATACATCGCTGTGTCACTGAGTTTGATCTCTTTATCTCTTACTTTATCTATTTATTGTCTCTTTATTCACTGCCATAGTTATCAGTTTTAATTTTTAAATTGGTGATTATTTTCCGCTGTACTTGTACTTACTCTATTCACCCCCTTAGAGATGCTCAACGGTCCTATATCAAACTCAGTGAACACCGCAATATAGACTAGTCTCCCTCTGAGAGGACTACTCCAGTCTCAAGTACTCTTGTTCGATGTTAATTCATTATTCACAAGCTAAATGAGAGCTTGTAGTCTCTTTACATCATCGTGCCTGGTAACGAGCGCATGACCGAATCCACAAACTGATTTCAAAAATTGGAACATTTTCTGAATTACAACCTCTAATACAACTCTTCTGAACCAAAATACTGGATCAAATAGAACTGTACTGGCTTTGGCTAAGAGTGGTATTATGCTAGATTTGAAAGCTTTTGCTCGTTGTAAATAATTTAAAAAGATAGAGAAGAGAGTGATTTAGAATGGTGGAAATCCTTCTCTATTTATAGTTTTTTTTGGACCGAACTCGGGCAGAGTTCTGGCAGAGTTCTGACGCATGAATCTCGCAAATGAACGTTTGATGCAGATTTGGTGGGAACTGATTTTCAAATAACTCAGACCAAACTCGGGCCGAACTCGGTCAGAGTTTTGTCAGAGTTTTGTTGGGTCAGAACAGTAAGGAATGTGCCAAATTTGCATAGGTTTAGGGCTTTTTAGAATTGTTGACTTTTGGGATTAAAAAGGTAGGCTTATTTGGATATGTGGACTGAGAATAACCTAAGCCAGTATAATCCTGATTAATCTCACAATTATTTTCTAGACTTAATAAAATTTTAAAATACGTAATAAAATGTAAAAGACTTTATCATGTCTTCAGTATGATTGTTCTGGATGACGATGCGATGTACTATGTACTTTGAAGTAGTGGATAGCAGTAGGACGTAGACGAACATATCTTTTGAAATGAGTAACCTGCAACAGTTCGTATATTTTGCGTATCGACCAAAGTTATCGTTGATTATCAAAATCATGTGTGACCATTAGCCAATGGGCCAACAATCTCTTCCATTTTGATAATTGACAAACTATGAGTCTATACCAAAATATAACAAATATATAACTTTGAAACTATATACCAGACTTGTTCTAAATTGATCAAGTATTTTGAAATTTGTAATTTGCTCTTTGGTATTGACTTGTTCTCCCCCTTTGTCATTTACTCAAACATGTGTCTCCCCCGCAATATGTGAAACCAAAAATAATAGACAAAGAAAGGGATAGAGTAATATACATAAATTCATATGTATGAAACAAGTGGCAACTTAAGAGAAATACTATCAGTAGCAGTAATAAACTAGAAAATATAGTGCATATACTCAACTACAACTGAATCATAATACATAATAACTAGAACTGAAAGAGTGCAAGCTACTGCATAAGTTCAAAATAAAAATAGTACAACTACATAGGACCATCATCATCAACAAAGAAATCCATAAAATACTAAGCTAATAGACAAAATCAAATATCAGCAGCATCATCGGCGGGATCAGCAGGTGGATGAGGATCGACATAGGCCGTCGTCGGATCAAAGAATCCGAAAGTGTGCAGATCCTCAAATCGTGGTCCATCTAATCCAGGATGATGAAGAATCTGAACTGATGCAGTAGGATGATGCACCATAGTCCACTGAATGTCTGCTTTGCCATTAATCAAGACCTGGGCTTGAGAAGTATGGCGATACTCAGCATCGATATAGGTCTGATGACGTATCCCTAAAGAGTGACAAATTCATCGAACTTTTGGTAGAACTGGCCATCAAAGTGGCCTGGAGCAGCAGGTGGAGCATAGCTGGTAATGCAACTTGATCGAGTGGAGGTGGTACGATACCGGGTGGAAGTGGAGGCTGATCCTAGATATAGTCTTCTCAGAAGGCGACCAAAAAATAGGACATATATCTAAGTTGATTTCAAATTTCTAAAAGATCACTGCAAGATGCATGGGTTATAGGAGGTTGTGGCCTGCCCTCTGACAACTAATGATGTTTGAAATGACAGTCTTTGGAATAGAAAAAGTGACTCCAAAGTAAATATAATACATAGCTGATATTTCTAAGAACATGACCTCATCATTAGATCCCGTCTTAGGAAGCAAAGCAGAATAAACAATACGATGGAGTTCAAAAAAGTTTTGGTTAAGTTGCCTTGCTTACAATCGAAACTGAGGAACCGAACCTGGATGACACATAACAGCCTTAAGAGAGTCAAGGATATCATCAGGAAATTAAACTTTGTTTATCTCGACTAGAGCTTTGTTGTTGTCTGACATATGGAAGTACTCACTCAAATCAGCCGAGTTAAACTCAAGCTCCTTTCCAGCGATGCAAGAATAAATGTTGTCACCTGCTTCTTTCAGATTGCAATAAAATATGCATACAGTATTTTCATAAATATTACTAGACACTTCAAGAAAATCTCGGAGTCCCAAATTTTTAAAAGTATATGTATATTCAGAAAGGACAGTAAAATTTATCAATTTTCCAGGGCAAATTTTTCGGTATCAAAATTGTTTAAAACAAGATTCCAAAATTTTTGAAGTCGAAAATAAATTGGGATCGAAATCCTTGTCGTCGTAGGAACGAGCAAGACTAAACATATTTTTGGTTCATACTCCGAGTGGAGGATGAAGCTGCAGAATCTCTCATCTTTCTCTTAAAGAGCTTGGGAGCCATGGAATTGAAATGAGAAGGAAAAGAGAAATATACCTAAAAAAGACAATGAAAAAGAGTCGAGAACACCTCCGTAGAGCCGCTGGATCTGAGGAAGATGAAGTTTAATGCGTTGGAAGGAGGATTCCAAAAGCTAGGGTTAGGGTGTGGAGTGCTCAGGTCGGCTACATTTTGAAGATGATGAAGGAGACGAGGAAATAGGGCCGACTGTATTAGCTGTTGTCTTATAAAAAGATTGCTACCGAGTTCGGTCCACTCTCGGTCAGAACTCGGACCGAGTTCTGTCCGAGTTCGACTAACCTGAATCCCCATTTATTTTATGTGTAATGAATGATAAACGTACTTAATAACTTTTAACTCTTCAAAAGGTCCCTTTCGGGCTATTTACGCCTGTCCGAGTTCTGTCCTAGTACAACTATCGTTTCAGGCTATTTACGCCTGTATGACAGAAGGGCCCTTTCGGCTTGTATCCAAAATATCTTCAATTAATAAATCTCGGAATATCAAGTTTTATAATTTTGTTAATCATAACACATTATGAGTCAAAAAATTCAAGTATGCCTAACTTGCAACGCAGATAATTGAAACGATATTCAGCTAGCGGTTTTATGAAAATATCTGCTAATTGATAACCCGTGTCAATAAACTCTAAGCAAAAATTCCCGTGTTGTTGGTGATCACGTAAAAAGTGATGACATATCTCTATGTAATTTGTGTGTGAGTGACAAACAGGGTTCTTAGTCAAGTTAATCGTGCTAGTGTTGTCACAGTAAATGGAAACTTCGTGTAGTACAAATTGTAATCTTCTAGGGTTTGCTTCACCCATAAAATCTATGCACAACAACGTCCTACGGCGATATACTCAGCCTCAGTTGTTGATAAAGCAAAAGAGTTTTGCTTCTTGCTAAACTAGAAGACTAAAGCTTTTCCTAGAAAATGACACGTATCGCTGGTACTTTTATGGTTTACTTTGCATCCAATAAAATCAGCATCTTTATAACCGATTAGGTCAAAAGATGTAGTTTTGGGATACCGTAAGCCGATTGTAGAAGTTCTTTTAAGGTATCGGAAGATACGCTTAACGGCGCGTATGTGTGATTTCTTAGTATTAGCTTGATATCGTGCACATATGCAAACATTAAACATAATATCAGGGCGACTAGCAGTTAAGTATAATAAACTACCAATAATATATTGATACTTACGTTAGTCGACTAGTTTGCTACTTTCATCAATGTCAAGCCATTTTGATGTAGCCATTGGTGTGCCGATAGGCTTTACATTGTCGAAGTCGTACTTCTTTAGTAAATCCTTCATGTACTTGGCTTAGTTGATGAATGTTCCATATGAGTGTTGTTTGATTTGAAGTCCTAGGAAATAGTTGAGCACTTCCATCATACTAATTTCAAACTCACTCTGCATACACTTAGCAAATTCTTGGCAGAGTTTTTCATTAGTAGAACTGAAAATAATGTCATTTACATAAATTTGCATAAGTAAAATATTGTTATCTGAAGATTTGATAAATAAAGTGGTATCAACTCTTCCCTTTGAAAAACTATTTTTAAGTAGGAAGGCACTTAGGTGTTCATACCAAGCATGCGGTGCTTGTTTGAGTCCGTATAGTGCTTTCTTAAGTTTGAAGACGTGATCCGGGTTTTGAAAATTTTCAAAACTAGGGGGTTGTTTCACAAAAACTTCTTCCTTCAAAAATCTATTTAAAAATGCAATTTTTACATCCATATGAAAAAGTTTGAAATTATGAAAATATGCGAATGCACAAAACATGCGAATGGCTTCTAGTCTAGCAACATGATCATATGTCTCGTCATAATCATTCCTTCTTCTTGATTATAACGTTGTGCCACTAGACGTGCTTTATTTTATAGAAATTGTTCGATCCTCACTCAATTTATTTCAAAACACCCATTTGGTACCAATTGTTGATTGACCAATAGGTTCAGGAACAAGTTTCCAAACTTAGTTTCTCTCAAATTGATTAAGTTCCTTTTGCATGGCATCAATCCAAAACTCATCATTAAAAGCATCTACTACTAACTTAGGTTCTACTTGAGAAATAAAAGCTACATTTGCTGCTACATTAATATCTCTAGTAGAAGAACGCATACCTACTCCTTTAGATACATCACTATTACAAGTGTTTCTGGATGGTTTGGCAAGAACTTCATCCTTTTAGGTAGACTTTCAAGATAGCCTTCATTGGTAGCAGTATCTTCGGGTGTCTTAGATTTCTTCTGTACATCTTCATCATCACTGTTGCAAGATCTGTGACTATTCAGCTCATCAAAAGTAACGTTAATCGATTCTTCAACAATCATAGATCTCTTATTGAAAATCCTATATCCCTTACTCTTGGCAATATTTCCGAGAAATATCCCTTCGTCTGCCTTACAGTCGAACTTACCCAAGTTGTCCTTTGTGTTCAGGATAAAACAATGACATCCAAAAACTTTGAAATATGAAATGTTTGGAATCCTTCCAAACCACAATTCATGAGGGATTTTCTTCGAGATAGGTCGAATTATCACCCTATTTAAAACATGATAGGTTGTACTAAAAGCTTCTACCCAAAAGTATTCTGAAAAATTATGCTGATTCAGCATGACTCTAGCCATGTCACTTAGATGTGAGCCCCCTGAATTTTAGGGTTTATTTTAAAATTTTTGAAATAAATTATTTTCAATAAATATTTTATTACAATTCTTTTTGATCATTAAATGTTCTTTTTCGTGACTTTGATTTTTGGAGCGCCAGGGATATCAATTCTGGAAACTTCTTTTACGAGTTTTGTAGTAGACAAGATCAACTTCATTCTGGCATATGATGTCCCACCGAATTCGTTCCCTTGTATCCTTTTTAGCTTCGTGCGGCTTTCTGGTCACTTTAGGCCAATTGACTTATTACCGTAATTCTTGACCAAATTTTTAATTTAATTTTGGAGCTCAACATCGATCCAACCTAATCGACCCAATATATAATTTTGACCTATTTTGAGTCTACTATGCATATGCCACTTGTGTGCCATCCAATTGAGCTCCCATATGCTATTATTTCATCAATGATCATAATTGATCTAAATTGTAGTCATGATTGCACCAAGTCCAATCCTAACCCGATCGAATCCAAACACCCAAACCAATTTCATATGGCCACTCACATGACACCCTTCGTGGCGCTATACGAGAGAAAATATCGTTCTCATGTAACCCTCTTTTATTTAATTATTTTGCTATCATTCCTATTTTTTAAATATTATAAATCAATGTCCAGACTTAACCTAGCCTAATTTATCTTGTCGCTGGCGTAGTTAAGTGAATGAACCATCATGGTATATATACAAAAATGTATATATGTATAATCTTGAATGAGTTTGTATATATATATATATATATATATATATATATATATATATATATATATATATATATATATATATATATATATATATATATATAAAATATATATATATATATATTTTTTTTATATATTTTATATATATATATATATATAAAATATATATATATATATATAAAATATATATATATATATATATATATATATATATATATATATATATATATATATATATATATGTTATAAGTATATTTTAAAGTAATATGCATATAATTGGAGTGTATAACATACGGGTGTATTTTAGAGTAACCCTCTTTCTATACGAAAGAAAATATCGTTCTCTTGTAACCCTCTTTTATTTAATTATTTTGCTATCATTCATATTTTTTAAATATTATAAATCAATGTCCAGACTTAGCCTAGCTTAATTTGTCTTGTCGCTGGTGTAGTAAAGTGAATGAACCATCATGGTATATATACAAAAATGTATATATGTATAATCTTGAATGAGTTTGTGTATATATATATATATATATATATATATATATATATATATATATATATATATATATATATATATATATATATATATATATATAAGCATGAACTTTATTGATGTATCAGGCACAAAATGCCAAAACCTTTACAAATAATCGTGCCAAGCGCTAAAAGACAAAATAAACAAAACAAGTCATGCCAAAGAGGCTAGGAGTCAGAAACGCTAGCCCGGCAGGGCCTCGGTTTAGGTCATCTCCCTCCAAAAGCTTTCCGAGAGGTGGTTGCAACGTCTGCCGACTTTAGAAATCTATCTGAGGACCTCCCTGATCAGAGAGTTGGAGTAGTATGGCCGCCCTTCTAATCTGAATTTCTTTTTGTTCTTTCAAAGTACCCAAATACCAGCGGCTGCGATGATCTGATCCACGTGTGACCTTCCCCATTTGGCGAGAAGATCGTTGAAGCCTCCGGCCGGATGAGCATGACTGCATTTGTTAGAAAGGCTGGAACAGATCTGAGTAGCAAGTTCCCCGGATAGTAGGATGTGTTCAGCTGTTTCAGCCTGGAGGGATGTACAGCAGTAGCAGCGTGATGCCAGGCTGAAGCCAATGGATGTAATAGAGTCGTCGATGGGTAGCTTTCGGTATTGCGATCTCCAAATTAGAACAGACCATTTGTTGGGATGCAAGACTGCCAGAAGGGTGCGGTTTAAGTAGTCGAGAGCCTACACCTCTGGCCACGACCCCGACGGAGGCCAGGAAGAAAACTCCACTAAGGGTGGGGGACCATCTCAGAGTATCTGGGCCGTCGTTGATCCGCGCATATGTCACGACCTGCACCCAGTGTAGGGGCACGAGAAGTGGGTACATCCAGCCTATGCCGCAGTGTCGGCGGTAGAACGCTACCCTAGGTCACAACATATAACACAGTATAAGTATTAATGCACAAGATATACTCTTCGCACGGTGGAACAATAAGATGGGTACAATCTCAATCACAATCTAAAGTTGGATAACAACATGATAAGATATGATAATCTCCAAGGAAATACAAATAGAAAAGGAAATAAGTCTAAGTGTCTAACGACACAATAACAACCAAACATAATACAATACAACTCAAGTCTCAAAATGACAACACAAAGTAAGATAAAGCCTAACTAAACTAGTCTAGGGAGTAGGGGTGATAACATCAGCTAGATCTGGGTCCTCCTGAGAGTCCAGCTCGTAAGTGTCGTCTAGGGCTGCTCCATAATAAGTGGTGCAGAAAGCCTCATCCTCATCCTCTGTAATATATCAACAGGTCCAGTCAGGACATGAACGAGCACAATACATCTTACACAGTTCATATCATGTCAGAAGATAATAAACATGCAATAGAGTAAGATACATGAATAACTGAGAGAATGTACATGAAGTAAAAGTGATAACTGTAATGGAAATATCTACTATAAGTAAGGAACTGTAAGTGACTAGTGAATCAGAGTACAAGATAGACATGTGAATGGCTGGGACTGATTCATGATTACACTATGGAATTGATTCATGATTACACTACTTGGGATTATTCACATGACTATTTCTACTCCCTCATCCCCAATCAATACACAAGGATCCAGACAAGTTATGTTATGATTCATGATCTCACTGCCTCATAAATGAGAGCATGTGAAATTAATTCATGAGGGCTCTATGAACATAAGTGTACAGGAATCACAAGAGTATACATGAATAGTGAAAGCATGGAGATACATGATGTAAGTAAAACACATATGACATAAAATATCTGATGCTCCCTAGGGGAGATAACATCTCATAAAAAGATCCATATAGTACCAATCCGTGTTACCAACATGAAAGCATCAAGTAAAGTAATCTAGAGCAGGAATATAAGTTCTAGCAAGTATAAACGGTCAGAGAATGTACTCGCCTGATATCCTGAGTGTCTGGTAAGTGTAGATGTCCAAACATAGTAGATGAGTCATATTTAGAGCAACACAGGTCACAATGTGTTTAATATAAGGTAAATAAAGTTTTTAATACAATCTACATGATTTCTAGGTCAATCTAGGTCAAAATCAAACTTGGTCAACTCTGGATCAAAGTCAACTTGGTCAACTAGATCAATCTTAGTCAACTATGTCAAACTCTAGTCAACTTCGGTCAATTGGTCACATATAGACTTAATATTGACTTTTGGTCAACAGTCTAGTCAAATTAGGTCAACTAGTCCAATCTAGGTCAACTCTAGTTTAATCTAGGTCTAGACAAACTAAGCCTATGCAATCAAGTATTCTAGTCAACAAAAAGTCATCTAACACATAGCCTAATAAATCACTTGCTAAACCAAAACACAAAACTAAACAAGGCACATCACTTACTCGTATAATGTATATATTACATATATATGTATCACTCATATATTCAATATATATATAAATATATAGGAAAACTATATATATGAACATACACACATACATACATACATATATATATATATATATATATATATATATATATATATATATATATATATATATATATATATATATATATATATAAATATATATATATATATATATATATATATATATATATATATATATATATATATATATTTTATATATATATATATATATATATAATATATATATATATATATATATATATATATATATATATATATATATATATATATATAGAGAGAGAGAGAGAGAGAGATAGAGAGAGAAAGAGAGAGAGAAGGAAAGGGAGGTTTAAGAGAGTGAGTGTGTGTGTGCGTGTGTACGTGTAGGCTAATGAATACAAGTAAGGGATATGTTATCATGGCATTTGGTTAACACTAACAAATGAAAACAAGTATCATAACTTAGGTTAACATTCACAGGTTTGTATGGGTTTTTAGGTTCAATAGTAAACTGATTTCAGTTTACTTCCCAACATTCAACCAACAACAACTTATATAAATATGCAACCTTAACCCAACTCTCAATTAACATTCAATCTCAGTCACATGTATATAACCCAGTTAACATTTGAACCCAAAACTCAGTTTTTCCTATTATTCTCAGTTCACTGTTATGATTCAATAACAACTTGATTTTTCAGTTTCTTGTATGAACAATCAATCTCAGGTTTAACTAATTACAAACCTATTCTCAGTTATCACTTTAAACTCAGTTTTACATGAACAAACCCAATCTCTAGTTCACTGTTATGCACAAACTCAGGTTTGCATTTCTTTCTCAGGTTTTCAGTTTCTAACTCAGTTATACGCATTAACCCAGTTTTAATTTAAATCCATGTTTCATATAAACCTAATTCATAAACCCACAATTCAGTTTTTAGTTTCCAAAAATAAAATTGATTCCAGTTCACTTTATCAAACCATGCATCCTACATTCAGTTTTTTAAAATCATTTCTCAATAAAACCCATAGATTCTAAACTAAAATAATAGTTAAACTCTCAACCCCATTTCAGTTTTCAGTGTTATACAACAATTCAGGTTAATATTTTTCTCAGGTTTAAATCTAAACCACAGTTTAACACTCAACCCCCATTGCAACATGGATATTAATATTACACTGTATCTTTATTCTCAGGATTAAGATTTACATATTAACCTTTCATTCATTCAAACATAAACTGGAAAAATCCGACTGATACATGAAATCCCTAAATTCGAAACCAATATTAATAACAATTTGAATTTAAATAGGTGAGACAAGTGTACAGGTGTATATGTTAGGTATAGTGTCAGGGGGTGTCATTTCGTATCCACACGAGTGGACACGAAGTGTCTAAACATTCCAAAATGTGTATCAGTCACACAGAAGGCTAGGTTTCGTGCAGAGATGTCGGGCTCAATAGGACACGACACACTCTATATTGAGTCACGTGCATGTGTCCAATAGTTATTCTAGGTGTCAAGCTTCGTGGTGATGTGTCTGCACAGTGTCCACGACGTGTCCTCGCGTGACACAAAGTGCGTGTCAGTATACAAATCTGCTACTGCACAGTGCATTACAAATCGTGTGCGTGAGTGATTACGTGTCCAATAGGACACGAGGTCGAAAGTGGTTTGGAGGTGACCTGTCAGTCACTGCCCCGGCCCTCTGACCGAGTGGCAGGCCGCCACGTGGTGTGTCGTGTCCACTGTGACAATCGGGTAGCAGGAGAGGTGCACGGAGTCTGTGCGCGTGTGTGCGTGTCCATTTTGGACACGAAAACCCCCATAATCAACTCAGTCCACACGATTATTGTTATTCACATATTAGGCTACAATTCTGTTCAATTAGATTTTAAAATTAACAAAATTAATCTCTTACAAGCATTTCATCAAACACTCTATTAAGGACACTGATACGTGTCCGATACGGACACGAAATGGATAATACCTTGCACGAAACTAAGTCTACAGCTAGGGTATACCTATATGCATGCATCAATGAAAAGAAAACATGGTTTAATATAGGTTTCATGGTATTTACCGATTGAGAGTATAGCTCAATGCAAAGGTGAAAATGAGTGTTTCCCCCTTGAACTCCAATTGCCCAAAGCACTCCAAATCCTAGCTAGAAAGCCTCTACTAGCTTCCACTATGGTAGAGGGTGATGATGCAATTGATTAGACTCAATTTGGACTCATTTTGGATATAGGGGAGTAATTTTGGGGAAGAATAAGTTAGGGTTCTAAGTAGATGTAAAAAGAGGCAAGGGTTTTCTTTGGGATACTTTATAGGAGGGGGGATACGATTGTGGCAGCCATTAGATAAATTAGGGTTAGGTTTTAGATGTAGATAAGTGGCTAGGGCTTGTCCACCCAATTCCAAGCCTTTCTATTGGTTCAAATAGTCCTAAGGCTTTCCTTTTCACAAATATCCTAAGGGGTAAATATCCTACTTAGAAATATCTAGATATTGTTAATCTTGTCATTTACTAGGTTATCCTAATCAAGATTCTAAGCTCAAGGCTAATCTAGATTGGCTAAGATTCTAGGTCAAGTCTCAACTAAACAATTAGCACATATTTAATTAATACAATTTACAATTTCACAAAATTATCAAAATGACCAAAATACTCTTAGGCTAAAAAGTAGTAATATGACATTCTAATCACATGACTAGGCTCCCATGGTCATGGTTAGTCTCTAGGCTTAGCAATTCTAGGGTTACACTAGTTAACCATCAAAATTATATTTCAATATTTAAATAGTTTTAAATTAATTAAAAATCACTAAAAATTATAACATGAGTTAAATCTTATTATTGATTAATCAAAATTATAAAAGTTCAAAATTACCCTCATTTTAGAAAAGTGGGTGTTACAAGTCTACCCTCCTTAGAAGAATTTCGTCCTCGAAATTAAGATGGTCGTACTTCTTCTAGAGTCTTGTCCCCAACAATCATGGTCTTAGAAGCTCATCTAAATCATGCAATTTGAAAAAATAACATACAGGGTCATGGCAGACAATATCAGTCTGAGGTCTCATCTAGTTATACTAGCCATACTACAGCACAAGGCATTCACAAGGTATCAAAACATACAAGCAAGGGGTGTAACAAAATATCACAAAAGACATGCTAAAGTCTAGGTCGAAAACTCACCTCAAATTAGGTCTGGTGACTAAAACTCCCTCCTAGAAGCAGGGACTAAATTCCTAATGTATTTTTCATGAATCATGCTCTTGTTAAAACTCTTATTCCTTCCTTCTGATCTTACTCTCCCTTATCCACTTAATCATCCCAAAATTTAAATTTCTACACTTTGTCGTAACTTGGATCCAAAATCTCTAGATCAAAGTCTATGAAGTCCTCGAACTTGTTCAAATCACTGTCCTCGAATTTATTCGAAGCTAATACTACTGTCATGCAGAAACTTATTCTTTATTATAAAATCGACCTTCGTATTTCCTTTACGTACACCTTCAAATATTATTCTTCTTAAATTTTAAAACCTCCACAAAATCTTTAAATTTCCCCATAACCCAAAATCCGTGTGTTCACTCTGTCCTCTTACCAACATCTTATTCAATTTTGGTATCATCATCGCTTCATAGTTATATTCTCTTGTCCCTTTCTAAATTCCTAAATTTAGCATCACAATCTTAAGTAAAATATCTCGAGAATCAATAACCTAAAATTATTCAAGTCCACAAAACAAACTGATCTCGAATATGCTTGTTGTTTCTAAAGTACACCTATGAAATATCACTGTTCTAACCATAAATATATCCTACTATCCTTCTGGTGAGCCGGAGGGGTCTACCTCCTGAGCAGACTAACATCTTATATGAAACTGATAGTCAAAATCAACAGAGATTAACTATAAGGGTTACTAGTCTAATGTCAACTAGACTACCATACCTAATAATAAGTCATAATATAAGCTATCAAACCATTATACTATGAAAGAGATATAACTAATAAAGTTCTACAAAGAATTAGACTAGTTATGTGAAGTTATCCCTACTCCTAAGTTAAGTGATGATGAAACAAAACAATTTTTTTTGAAAAAGACTGAAACAAAAGGTAGAGATGATATGTTCAAAAATCCTCCCAAAATACATTCTGATAATCATATGGTCTGTCCAAATCGTCGTACTCCTTCTAGGTCAAAACCCTAGCAATCAAGGTCGAGAAAATTCTATCTAAAGCATGCAAAACATGATTCCTACTGGTCGTGATATCATTGTCTCGAACATGTCACTATACTATCTATCACAGCACAATACATCCTGACAGGTACTAATAGAATCACACAACAAGATAGAAAAAAAGGACAAGAAAGACAGACCTGCTAACTCGTCACTCATAGCGTCGGTCTCCACAACCGTCAGTACCAAAGTCCTGTCCCTCTGGGGTATATCCCTTTGAGGTGCTACGCTACAAGTGGCCTAGCTCCCTCTATCTAATCCATAACTTAAGAAACATCCATGCTGATATCCTATTCCATACTAGGGCACCATCTATATGGTATCTATTCTGCAATCTGATAATCATACCCGTCTATTCAGAACCATGTTAGCAGAATCCTCGTTACGCTAGTAAGTACAACATCGATAATCCATAGAGTCCGCAACTAAGGTACATACATCTAGAATTATGGTATTTAAAATTTTTTTATTACCGCTAGCTTGGCTGCGAAAACTTTAAATTTCTACACCCGAGAAATACATCCAAAATCAGACTCTATCTCATCACCAAACCAGCTAATATGGCTGTAGAAGACTCTAGATTCCATGACTGAGACAACCTAGCCCATAATGTTATCTTGGTAGTGTTTCACTTAACAAAAATGCCTGAAAATCGGCTTTTGAAAATAAAACGAGAAAAAGTACAAGAAGTACAAATTTGATTCTGGGAAGTATTGCTATGGAAGTCTGATCTATAAATGATCACTTTGTTCCTTGGACCATACGATGATGATGAATATCACATGAAAATCGGCTAGAAGATGAAAAGTTGGAAGAACTAAGTCACCAGAAAGGTATCGACGCACTTGGGCACTGATGGCGAGGCCGAATGCTTTCTTGCTTTGCTTCACTCTGTTCCGAAAGAAAGGTTGAAGAAGAATGCTCTGGAGAATCAAAATCTCTAAGTTCTAATCTCTCTGTTTTCTTTCCTCCTGTCTCTGTGTCTTTGATATGAAAAAAATAAGTCTATTTATAGACTTGGCTTCTTGTACGTAAAACCTCACCAAAAGTTCCGTCTTTACGCTAATAACTGCTACCCATGACCGAAGTCATCCTCTGCATACATTGACACGTGTCCCATCATTTTAATAAAAATAGGATGCACGTACACACGTTCTTTGAGATATGTGGCATGAAAGCCATGTAGGCAAACCACGTTCCAAATTGGTGAAGAAGAATAGGGCGTAAAAAGAACCCAAATATACTCTGAGCGTAAAGTAGTAGACTAGGCGTAAAATAGCCCTGACATGGACTTCCCGCGTAAAGTGGTTGTTAAACAACCTTGAGCGTAAAAGTAGCCCAAATAAACTTTATGCACACGTCAACTTTTGAGCGTAAAAGCTCACATATTCTTCATGCGTAAAAGAAGCCATATTGTGAGCGTAAAATAGCTCAGCCCACATACTAAACGACAACATTGGTCTCTGGGTAAAACAAATCCCTTCAAATTCTGTGATATATGCCGTCATTAAATCTTCATGTCAGACTTTGCATTAAATGCAAGACTCGACAGCTTTGTCCAGCGTAAAGTGTTTAGCCTGTCTTAGGCGTAAAACCATTGGCTTGATCCTAGCGTAAAGTGATTAGCCTGTCTTTGGCGTAAAAATAGATCATGTTGAATGAAATGCTCCATTTCTTTGACTCATTCTATGAAGCACTTTTTACGCTCCTACAAGACCCCCTTCAAAGTTTTCAAATATCTTCAAAATTTGAAACACTTTGAACAAAAGCGTAAAAGTCGAGATTTGACCAGTCAGCGTAAGAATTCGGGAAATGGTGCCGATCAATACTTAACCGTCATAATGAATTTTCTCTCGAAACTTTCGAATGCTTCTTCATCTCCCCGAGTTTGTATTAATAATGATCAGTTTCCCATAAGGAATATGAAGAGTTGATCTGATTGTATATATAAGGAGAAATTCTTTATTCTTGTTTTTCATCCTCATACTGTCATGGAACCAAAGAAAGAGATTAACAAAGAAGAGGCTCCGAGCTCCAGGATTGATATAGAGATGGAGGTTGAGCGAGCACGCAACTTTATAGAGTGCTTTGGACTGACTCCAGCAGTCTTTGGTCGTATAAATGGTGGTCCCCCAACTGCGTATGAAGGATCAGGTGATGCAGAAGCATTCCTTAATCTGATGCGTCGTTCCGGGATCCGCAACATGCACGAGTTAGGTGCCTCCCTTCGTCAGCCCAACGAAGGAAAGAAAAAATAATGTTTTATGTAGAAGTGTCGTCTATGTATTGCGACTCTTCAACTTATCTATAGGGGCCTACTCCCCTTTTTAAAAATAAAATCTTAATATTGATCTCGTCTGTTGGTATATAGAATTATTCTATACCTCCTTTGACTGTATCTATGGTTGTTTATTCCCAAGAGAAACAAAACAACACGTGGCATCTGTCTTGTGGTCACGAGCGCCTTTTTAGTAGGATCTTTCCCGAAATAGACTCACGCCAGCCGTTTCTTCAACCCTTATAAATAGCTGAGTTAAAGAATGTTTTACACATTCTCATTCTCATTCTTCCGAAGATAGCTTTTTGCAACATTTCATTCTCCAATATGAGATTAAAAATGGCGATGCTTTCCGATGTCGTTCCTCTGTACGCCCGGTAGCTCTTTACAAGATTTTATTCTCCAACAAATGATGATGCTATCCGATGCCGTCTCTCTGTACGCCCGGTCACCAGACATTGATTCAACCACTCTTAGAGCCTAATCATCTGACCTTAATGGTAAGTTTGATTCGTAAATCAATCGTCTGCCTTTGAACTTTTTGTTGAAAACAGATGTCGATCTTTAAACGAGCGCAAATCCTTAACAGATATGGAGCGTTGTACGTAAAATATTGGCGTAAAACCTGGCATAAAAACCTCAGGTGTAAAGCCTTGTTGTACGTGAAACATTGGCGTAAAATCTTGTAGATTAAGTGCACATGAATCACTGGTATAAAAGCCTTGTTGCACGTAAAACATTGGCGTAAAACCTCGTAGATTAGGTGCATATGAATCACTGGCGTAAAAACCTTGTAGATAAGGTATGCCTGTTGAAGATAAAACAAGATACGTAAGCACCTATTTTTAGTTTTAATTGACTGATAAGCGTCTGATGATACTTCTGTTAAATTTTTTTTCTCTGTTGTTTTCTGCAGAAGCTTGGCTGAAAAACTTTTCCAGAACTGGTATTCGCGATTTTGACGCTGTGAGGAGCATTCTTCTGACATCAACATCAGGGAGCTCATGCACTTTTGACGGGAAAATCAGACAACTCAGAACTCTTCGTAGGATAGAAGGGTCTTCCTCTGTTGGTAGGAAGAGCCTTTATACACGAAGAGTTGGATGGTGGAGTCAACTCTAACCAAAGAAATTGGGTAGTAGAGTTCCTTTCACGGCAGAACCAGGAATCGTATCCCAATGCTGGATACATTCCTATCTCCTTTGAAAGGCCGCCACTTCTCCACCAGTTGTATTGGCAGCAATACGTCTTCTGGCTGCCATACTCTGGGATTCTCCTATCGTCTCAGAGAGAAGACCAGAGTCAATTCCTACTGTTCTGTTTGCCATTGAGGCTCAGACAGCAAGGAATTGACACCAACAACGAATCCGATGAAGAAGATCCAAAGAAGTAATAGATCTCCATTAGGTTATCGTTGTCTGTATAGAATGAAAATCCAAGATTGTAATAGATTTCCATTATGATTTATAAGAAAGTCTAAGAGATTTAATAGACTTTTATGATGAAATGAGAATGAAAATGACAAGTCTTCTATGCTCAATAATTTGTATCTATCCAGAGGTAATATGGACATGATAGATAATATACAATACTATCAGAGGTAATATGGACATGACAGTATGTAAGAACGCAAAGAAAAGTAGATTAATATCTATGCAGAGGTTAAAGGGACATGATAGATAGGAAATACAAACAAATTTAGTATTTATTCAGAGGTCATAAGAACGTGATAAATAATAAATCCAACTTTCTATACCAACTGGTAAGATAGAAGATCAAAATTTCTCTCTGAAGAGACGAGTAATCAGCTTAACCAAACCTTGGTAGCTGGAGATTAAGAAGATAGATGTCATTTGAGGATATATGCCAATATTAATGAATGAACCGACATATCTTTCGGGAAAAGAAAAAGGTTAATTCAATTCCATAATTAAATGGATGAATCTGATGTAATAAATGGCAGGTCTTTTAAGGAATGAACAGTTGTTTTCAACTACAAAGACTGGTTCATTAATAGATCTCTCCTATAAATAGGTGAGAACACTTTGTAACATTTTATTCTTATTTCCACTCCTCTATCGGAAATGTCTTCCAAGGGCGTACAACAAAAGAATGAAGTCTCCAAGAAGGTTGAGGACGTCATCGAGACGCACCCCGTTGAGCCAACTGTATCAGGCCCAACCGAAGTAGGCGAAAGTTCTTCTACTTCCATGCCACCATAAGACATCTTTGCTTTCTTAGTAGGGCCAGGGAAAACTCTTGAAGAAGAAGCGCTGAGGATGGCTGCCTGCAGGTTTTTTATGAACTCAGGCAACGATGCCTTCAAAGCATTGGCTGACTATGTATTCAATAAGGAAGGCAGTGGTCCTCGTCCTTAATCCTTTATTCAGAACAAAAATAATAATAAAAGAAATTTTATTTTCATTCTATCTTTTTTTTATACATAGTACTTCTTAAGAAATTTGCCATTGATCGGCATCATGAGTAGATCTCCATTAGGCTTTGATAACTGATAGGCGCCATTAGAAAATATGGTCTCAATTACATAAGGGCCCTCCCATTTTGCTTGGAATTTCTCTTTGCTTTTATGAGTCATAATCATCGGTCTTCGAACATCTAATACCAACTCGCCAATCTTGAATACCCTCTCTTTAACTTTACGATTGAAAGTTCGAGATATACGGACTTAATATAGCTCAATATGCTGTTGTGCTTGAAGGCGCTTCTCGTCCAATCCTTCAAGTTCATGGAGTCGTAAGCGATCATTGTTCTCTATAGTTAGCTCATTAGCAATAGCTATTCGTAGAGATGAAATCTGGATTTCCAAGGGAAGAACAGCCTCACATCCATAAACCAATAAAAATGGTGTAAAACTAGTAGGAGTCCGGACTGTTGTTCGATAAGCCCATAAACATTCTCCAAGTTTCTAATTTCAATCACGTTTATTAGAAGAGACAAACTTTTTGAAAAGTTTAATGAACGTCTTATTGAAGGCTTCGGCTAAACCATTAGCAGCTGGATTATAAGCCGTAGAAGCCAAATTTTGAATTCGATTCTTATCACAGAACCGATAAAATGCCTGACTAGCAAATTGTGGACCATTGTCATGAATTATTCGTCGAGGAATCCCGAAGCAATAAATGACATGATGTTTGATGAACTGATCACATTAGATATTTTCACTTCAGCAAGTGGAACTGCTTCTGCCCACTTAGAAAAGTAATCGGTTAAAGCTAATATGAACCAATGTCCTTTAACAGTAGGAGGGTTAATAGGACCAATGACATCCATATCCCAAGCTTCGAAGGGCCAAGAGGCTATTGTAGGATGTAGAAATTCAAACGGTTGATGAATAAAATCAGCATGAATCTGACATGCTTTACATCTTCTGGCATAGTCTACAGCATCTGCTATCATAGAAGGCCAATAATACCCTATTCTTCGAATACGATCTTGTAATTTCGGACACGGTTGATGAGCACCACAAACACCATCATGAGCTTCTCGGAGTGTTTGTTTGGCTTCACTTTCTGAGAGACAGTACAGCAAGAGTCCATCATATGAGCGACGATATAACATATATAAAGATGAATCATAATAAAATGGAAATGATCGTCTCTTGATTGATGCAGATTCTTTTGGATCTTCAGGCAAAATCCCATGAACCGCATAATCAATGAATAGAGTTCTCCAATCCCTCTGTTGGGAACTTGACTCTGTAGTATAACTTTGTTCAATATATAGATTATTCTTGACACAACATAAATCTCGGTCCAACAAAGTAATTATATTTTTTCTTCGGATTGGAACAGCCATGTCTGCAGCTAAACTAGCAAGAGCATCAGATTCCACATTCTGAGAATGTGGTACGAACTCGATAAAAAATCCTTTGAATAAAAGAACCAACTCGACTACCACTTGATGATAAGGGATAAGATCAGGGTTTCTGACTTCATAAGTCCCTCTAACTTGATTAACAATCAATTGAGAATCTCCATAGGCTTATAGAAACTCAATATCCAATTATTTTGCGACTTGGAGACCAATCAATAGAGCATTATATTCTGTAACATTGTTGGAGCATGGCTCATTAAGAGAATAAGCACGATATATGACCATTTTGTCAGGAGAAACCAAGACGATTCCTACCCCAGTGACAATATTGCCTTTAGGTCCTACCCGTGATGCTCCATCAAAATATAACTGCCATATGTCATTCTTCAAAGTCATGTTACAATCTACGACTTCATCTGGAATGTCCTCGTACAACTTCGATGTTTCAGGTATAGGGTGAGCAGCTAAGAAATCAACTAATGCTTGGCCCTTTACTGATTTTTGAGGTACATAAACCATGTCATAAAGAGTGAGCAACATCGCCCAGGTAGCTAATCTGGAATTAAGAATGCTTGGTTTTCTCATCAATACCCGAAGGGGATTTATTCGGGAGATAACATGAATAGTTTGTCCTGTCACATAATGTCTTGTCTTTTGGACAGCAAAAACCAAGGCTAGACATTCCTTTTCTACAGGAGTATACCTGTGTTCAGCTCCGACCATCATTCTGCTAAGATAATAAATTGCCTGTTCATGACCCATATCACTTTTCTGTGCAAGGAGAGCGCCAAGTGAATGATCAAAGGCTCGAACATATAGCAAAAATGGTCTTCATACCACTGGAGGTACTAGAATCGGTGGATTTGTAAGGTATTGCTTAATGTCATTAAAGGCTTTCTGACACGCTTCATCCCAGACAAAAGATACACCCTTCTTTAATAGACGGGAGAAAGGTTGACATCTCCCAGAGAGATTAGATATAAATCTCCTGATATAAGCAATGCGACCCTGAAATCCACGGAGTTCTTTCATATTACGAGGAGGACGCATTTCAAGGATTGCTTTAACTTTATCAGGATCAACATGGATACCCTGAGAAGTAATGACAAATCCTAAAAACTTGCCACTGGAAACCCCTAAGAAAGACTTAGTAGGGTTCATTTTCAATTGATATTGACGCATCAATTCAAATATTGTCCTTAAGTCTTGAATGTGATCATCCTTTGATCGACTCTTAACAGCAATGTCATCTACGTAACACTCTACTGTCTTCCATAGATGTTCTTGCAAGATGTTGCTCATAGCCCGTTGATACGTGGTACCGACATTTTTAAGACCAAACGGCATAACCGTATAGCAATAAACCCCAAGGGGTGTTCGAAAAGAAGTATGCTTCTCATCTTCTGGATGCATCTTGATCTGATTGTATCCTGAGAATCCATCCATGAAAGACATACGTTCAAAACTACATGTATTGTCTATCATGACATCAGTAATGGGAAGTGGGAATTCGTCCTTTGGACAAGCCGCATTAAGATATCGATAATCTATGCAAACTCGGACTTTTTCGTTCTTCTTCATAACAGAAACAATATTGGTAACCCAATCCGGGTGTTGTTCTTCACGAACAAAGCCACATGTAATCAACTTTTTGACCTCTGATTCAATTGCATCCATCATATCTGGTCTAAAACACCGTTGTTGTTGTTTTACAGGCTTGGCATTAGGCAAAATATTAAGTTTATGAGTAGCAACTTTAGGATCTAAACCCGGCATATCCTCATTACTCCATGCAAAGATGTCAATATATTCTTTGATCAGTTTTATCAACTCTTCCGTTTCATCTTTGGAAAGGTTTTTACTAATGAATATTGGTTTGGACGTAATTCCATCTCCAACATCAATCTGGACAACTTCATCCTCTGTAGGTGGCTGTCGTTGTTCAAAACAATGTTTCCATTGAGTGTCCATTTATTGGGCCCAAGGGTCATTTTCAAATGGCTCGAATTCACCATCAATTTGAACCATGTAAGCTGAAAATACTTGCTCAGATTTATCATAATAGTCTCCTCTAACATATGAGGGGTGAGATGTATCAGATTCGATAGATTGGATTTCTTCTGAATCTGATGATTGTGAAGAGCTAGAGGAGAATTCTTCTTGTATATCATCATTAAACATGTAGGACGGATCATATCCTAACCCATGACGAGTCTTCTGATAAAACGGATCACCACATAATGGTATTCATCTACCCTTGCCTTGATTGAGATCTTGCATAGTCTTCAAATCATATCCCATGTTCTGGATAATCTTGATAGATTGTTGACTATATTTGTCAATTCGGATTCTTCCTTTATCTTTATCTTTCAGATCATCTATCTGAGCAACATGGATATTTCTGGCCAGGCCAAACACAATTTGGCGCTTGTTTTTTTATCAGACGGAACCACGAAATAAGATTCTTCGTGATGTCTATAAGTTACACAAGCTTGCGATGGAGCAACTACAGGAAGGAGATAGGGAGAAGATGTTAAGAACTTTTGAGCATAAGGTCCAACATCAACTTAAAGAGGAAAGGAATTTTCCTTATAGTTAATGTATAAAGTTTATTCTGGTTCTATGTCGTCTTTATATTGATGACTTTGATTATCAGAAGATAAAGTTATTCTTTCAATAAACTTGACAGCCATATACTCGAAAAGTAAATCTTCATTGATATCAAACAGTACAGAATGATCAATATTTACATCATTTACAATCTGATTGCTACGCTTCGGATTAATCACTAGTGGACCAACATCTGTCTTCTGTGTAGATTTGCCAAGCTTGATAATCAACGGTGGTTCTGGATCATTCGTACAAGAAGTACGCCCTTTGACCTTAATCATAAAAGGTTGAACTTGGCTTTTAGCAGGAACATTTACTGATTCCTCATATGAAGCTTGAGTTCTTCCTTTAACCTTGATCATCAGAGGTTGATCATTGACAGATTGGGGCTGAATTCGACCTTTGACCTTGATTTTCAAAGGTTGCTCTTCTGGAGGATCTTCATTAATAGACTGACCTTCAGCAGATGATTAATCTTCAGCTATATCTGATATCTCTTTCACATGCTCTTGTTTGTAAAGCCTTGAATCAGAAAAATAGGCTTCGACACCCTTGAAAGGATTGATATCATCAAACTCAGCCTTCACAACTCCTTGGGAATCCACATACTTGAAGCATTGGTGGAGAGTTAAAGGTACGATGTTATGCTCATGTAACCATGGTCTTCCAAGAAGGATGTTGTAGGATACGTCTGAATTAATAATATAGAATGTTGCCATAGTTTGAAGATCACCAATCTGAATCTTCAGACGAATCTTCCCCAGTGGTTTTCTCTTTCCAGAGTTGAAACCAACTATCGTAGTACTAGTGTAAGTCAGATCACTAGTAGGAATCCTCAATGGTCTTAGCATACTTTGAAGAATTATGCTAATGGAAGACCCAGGATTAATGTAAATTCTGTCAACTTCAATGGATTCAATATACCCAGTATAGCACAAAGGCCTGTCATGCTTGTTATGCTTCAACAGCATATCTTCTTATGTAAAGGTGATGTTGGGAATTGCTTCCATCACACTATGACATTGTGGGCATGACACTGGTATATTGTTAGGAGTCTTAAGTTGAGCTAAGCAGGAATCAGCTTGCAGCAAAGCTTCACTCAAAGTTTTGCGACTTTCTTTAGAAAGGCGAAGCAACTCGAAGATAGATAATCTAGCCGGAGTATTAGCTAACTGGGCTAGAATATCAAATTTATAGGGTTTCATTACCACCCCCTGACTGGAAGTATACTTCAACGGGACGTCGAAGCGTACCGCCTTCTGTTTCCCCTTTTCAACCACAGATGGTTTAGCAGGAAGAGGAGAAGGTTGAGCTGGTAGTGTTTCAACATCCTCTGTTTCTTTGGAGGATCCCTTATAATCTTTGTGGTACTCTTTCCCAGATCTTGTACCAGTAAAAGTTTCTTCTTCGGACTCAGGAGAAGGAAGTACCATATTACAGGATTTAGTCTTCCTTTTCTTAGCCTTCTTCTTGTAAGGATTGTTATAAGGAACTTCGGAACCCAATCCAACAGTGGAGTTTTGATTTTGAATCTGTAAAGGAAGTCATATTCCTTTATTATAATTCAAACCTTCTGCCTTCTGGAAGTCATCGCCCATCTTTTTCATGAGAAGGATTGATTGCTGACTGTATAAATGAATGGGCAGTGGACTTTCAATAGGTGGTTCAATAGAGGAAGAAGAAGAGATCGCTGTAACTACATGAGAATGAGGAATAAAAGTCTCTGTAACTACGGGAGGAAAATGATTCGGGATACGAGGAAAAATCTATGTAGGAGCTTTTTCATAAGCAGCGAAGACTTGTTGTGCCCGTTATAAAGGAACACTATTCATAGCTAGCCACTGCTGATGAGTAAGCTTGAGCTTGGTAGGAGGAGCTAGACTTGGAGGACATATGTTCAGTCCTCTCAGTCTATCTTCTAAAGGAAGGCCATCCCATAGATGATCCAAATCGTCAGGATCTGGAATAATATGAGAAATCATGTTGCAGATTTTGACTTTTTTTATCCTTCTTGGATTTTGAAGTTTTACCTTCATTTTCCAACTCAGGTACTAAGTCAGGATGTACCCACATAATTTTACCATTCTTTAATGTGAGAGGCAACAATCCTTCATTTTTCTCTCTAGCAGGCGGGATATTCACAATCTTCATCGTCGCCTTCAGGATTAGGATAATTCCATCTGGGACTTGCTGTGGAGGAAAATCTCTGAATTGAAGAGAAACCATATTGGTTGTAACCGTATGGTCATCATTGGTTAAAGCGATAGCACCACCATTTATCAGCTCTTGGATTTTCTTTTTCAAGACATAGCAAGCACTGGTAGGATGATTAATGTATCTATGATAGATACAATATTTGGGATTGCCAGTCAGATTCATCTCATTAGGCCTCTTTGGCTCCAGAATCTGGAGTTTGCCACTTTTCACCAGACAATGGAATATCCCTGGGATATCGCTTTCGTCAAAAGAGTATTCTTCTTTTAGCCTGGAAGATTCCTAATTATTCGGCGTCATTTTATTCTTGGAAAGATTGACCATGAGGGTATCTTTTCCTTTCACATTACGATTACCAGAATTATTACCAGGATTAATTTTCTTTCCTTTATCCTCTCAGGCGAAAATTATTCCATGTTCACGAGCCAACCTACCATTGGTCTCGGCAGAAACTGCTGCTATGATAAACGAAGCCCAATCTGTGAATTGAGAACCTGTGAAGACAGCAATAGATGGTAGCAGATTCATCTTACATGTATCAATCAGTGCTGAATCTGGCATACGAGAGGGCATCTTTAGAGTCACCTGTCGAAAACGTTCAATGAACGTCCGAGTATCTTCTTTCTCTTTTTGCTTGATTTCTATTAAGGAGGACATGTTCATGTCCATACCTCCTTCATAGAAGCGGAAGAGAAACATTGCCTTAAATTCATCAAAAGACGAAATACAATTATCGGGTAAACTATGATACCAGTCATAAGCTGAACCCGTCAAGCATCCAATGAACACTCGAGTGAGAAGAGCATCAATTTTTTGCAGATGTACAGTCATAATATCAAAATAATTGATATACTGACTAGGAGAAGCCCTTCCATCAAATAATACCATTGATTGTGGCTTGAATTTTGGTGGAAAGGGTACATCATTCCAATGGGGAGGATAAGGTTGCTTAATCCCTAACCTCTGGAGCTGATCCTTGTGCTTCAAAACTTCAAACTGTGCTTTGAGCTCACGCACTGCTTGAATGGCTTCACTAGTTTACGAAAGCACATTTGATTGAATGGTTGTTGGATGTACCGTAATCCCCACCGGAGATGGTACATCTTCTGGAATAATGGGATCTGGAGATGCAGAATTTTGATTAACAGCAGGCTCTTGAATATTCAAAGGTATATCAGCCCCTTGACTATCTTGAGTTTGTGCTGCTATTGGTACCGGTGTTATTACTGTCGGCTGAGCTGTTTGCTGATTCAATATTATCTGATGTATGCTTTACACCATGTTAAGCATGTCTTTCAGTGATTGCTCAACGGCAGTGAGACGCTGTTCTGTATTAGCAGATGACGTCTCTGGATCATCTCCAATAGCGTAGGATTAAACCTCTCTTGAAGATATAGAAGGATTTAGTATAAAAGTATGAATCGACACTATCAGTTTCGGACTCAAAAGATTGAGTACCCCCAGCTTCTGAATCAGAAGTCTGCAATTGTCTTTGTCTTCTTGATCGAGTATTCTGATATACTCCTTCAAAGGAATCAAGAAGTCTGTTGAACTGTTGTTGATCTGGAGTCTGGGACGTATTTTTTCTCGGACGTCGTCCTCTGTAAGTATGAGATGCCATGTTGACTGACACATATGACGGCTTATATTCTTGGTTATCAGCTTGTTATTGAGGCACATTAAAACTCAATCGATCAAAAACTGAACGTTTTGAAGCCGAACAACAACAGTTGATTACAACCTGGTGATACTCACAATAGTATTTTTCTTGGGGGAATGTCACCGGAGATTTTCTGTTATGCTTTTGTATTAGCAATTCACGTAAATCAGAAGGAGTAGAGGGAGTAGTCTTCTTCATTACATTTGGGGTAGAAAAACGTTTAGTCCCTTGTGTATAAAGAAGATTACTGGCTGCATTCGCAGAACCAAACTGTACATTTCTACGCGTTTGGAGTTGTGTGCGCAAATCTTGAGATTTTTGAGCACGAAGGACTATTTTCATTGCGTGTGATTTGTAGGTTTGGTACTTTGCGTAGAGCAGTATAAGAAGGTTGTTGGTGTAGAACTGAAGCTTTATCAACAATATTTTTACACTGTATGCATTTCGGTACATTTACATTAGATGTAAAAATATCGTTGCAAATCTTATCTACACTGTCACAGACAGAAGACTTACCTTTACGCGTAGAGCGTAAAAATTGATTATCTACCACGTCACAGATGAGAGATTTTTCTTTACACGAAGAACGTAATTTTTGTGTGTCTACCACGTCACAGATGAGAGACTTATTTTTACACTTAGAAGCACAAGCATTAGAGTCTGCCTCATTACAAATGGGAGACTCGTTCTTATGCACTGAGCGTAAAATTTGGTTTCTACCTACTGGGCGTAAAACATCATTTTTACGCATCGGGCGTAAAACTTGGTTCTTACGCAGTGGGCGTGAAACCTGATTATCTTCACCGTCACAGACGGAAGATAAATTGCCACACTTAGAGTGCAACGCTGAAGTAAGGACTGCCTCGTTACGAACGGGAGCCCCTGCGACAGGAGTGGGAAGAATTCCCTTGCCATCAGAAGCAACAGAGAGATCAGAAGCTATTTTGGATTTAGGAATCCAAACTTTTCGTGCTTTGCGAGATTTTTGAACATTGGAGCAGCGAGAACCACCCCAGTTCGGAGCATCTCTTCATAAGCAGTCTGGTCGAAGTGAACAACCAGAGTCTTCTTTGTCGATCCAATCGACACATCATCATATTGAGCAATTGTCTCCTCGTCAGAGGAGAAGGTCGTCCCCAGCAGAGTCGCCTTTTTGTTTTACTTAACAAAAATGCCTAGAAATCGGCTTTTGAAAATAAAACGAGAAAAAGTACAAGAAGTACAAATTTAATTCTGGGAAGTATTGCTATGGAAGTCTGATCTGTAAATGATCACTTTGTTCCTTGGACCATACGATGATGATGAAGATCACTGCTAGAAGATGAACAGTTGGAAGAACTAAGTCACCAGAAAGGTATCGACGCACTTGGGCACTGATGGCAAGGCCGAATGCTTTCCTGCTTTGCTTCACTCTGTTCTGAAAGAAAGGTTGAAGAAGAATGCTCTGGAGAATCAAAATCTCTGAGTTCTAATCTCTCTGTTTTCTTTTCTCCTATCTCTGTGTCTTTGATATGAGAAAAATAAGTCTATTTATAGACTTGGCTTCTTGTGCGTAAAAACTCAGCAAAAGTTCCGTCTTTATGCTAATAACTGCTACCCATGACCGAAGTCATCCTCTACATACATTGACACGTGTCACATCATTTTAATAAAAAATAGGATGCACGTACACACGTTCTTCGAGATATGTGGCATGAAAGCCATGTAGGCAAACCACGTTCCAAATTGGTGAAGAAGAATAGGGCGTAAAAATAACCCAAATATACTCTGAGCGTAAAGTAGTAGACTAGGCGTAAAATAGCCCTGACATGGACTTCCCGCGTAAAGTGGTTGTTAAACAACCTTGAGTGTAAAAGTAGCCCAAATAAACTTTATGCACACGTCAACTTTTGAGCGTAAAAGCTCATATAGTCTTCATGCGTAAAAGAAGCCATATTGTGAGCGAAATAGCTCAGTCCACATACTAAACGACAACATTGGTCTCTGTGTAAAACAAATTCCTTCGAATTCTGCGATATACGCCATCATTAAATCTTCATGTCAGACTTTGCATTAAATGCAAGACTCGACAGCTTTGTCCAGCGTAAAGTGTTTAGCCTGTCTTAGGCGTAAAACTATTGGCTTGACCCTGGCGTAAAGTGATTAGCCTGTCTTTGGCGTAAAAATAGATCATGTTGAATGAAATGCTTCATTTCTTTGACTCATTCTATGAAGCACTTTTTATGCTCCTACAGGTAGAAAATCAAGTCAATAATGAATACCAAAAATCAAATTCAACGATGAACAAGTAGACAAAAACTGTCGGAATCGAATTTTGAGATAGTTTATAATGAGATTCTCAAGGGTCATCGCAAGAATCTTCTCAAGTAGTCCTAAATGTGATTGGGTACTCTCTCAACTAAAGTCTATTCCTTATCTCTTACTGCAGGTGTGCACAGTACAACTAATCGTCGTACTACCACGACTTCGTACTAATGTGAATCTCGACCTGCATGGGCCACCACTAAAAATGTAAAGTGAGTACGTCCAGCCTATGCTGCAGTGTTGACGGTAGAACGCTGTCCTAGGTCACAACATCTAACACAGTGTAAGTATAACTGCACAAGATATACTCTCCGTACGGAGGAAAAATAAGATGTGTACAATCTCAATCACAATCTAAAGATGGATAACAGCACGATAAGATATAATAATCTCCAAAAAAGTACAAACAGAAATGAAAATAAGTCTAAGTGTCTAAACGACACAATAACAACCAAACATAATACAATACAACTCAAGTCTCAAATGACAACAAAAAGTAAGATAAAGCCTAACTAATCGAGTCTAGGCAGTTGGGGTGATAACATCAGCTAGAGCTGGGCCTCCTGAGTGTCCAGCTCGCAAGTGTCGTCTAGGGCTGCTCCATAATAGGTGGTACAGAAAGCCTCATTCTCATCCTCCGTAATATATCAACAGGTCCAGTCAGGACAAGAACGAGCACAATACATCTCATGCAGTTCATATCATGTCAGAAGATAATAAACATGCAATAGAGTAAGATACATGAATAACTGAGAGAATGTACATGAAGTAAAAGAGATAACTGTAATAGAAATATGTACTATAAGTAAGGAACTGTAAGTGACTAGTGAATCAGAGTACAAAATAGACATGTGAATGGCTAGAACTGATTCATGATTACACTACGGAACTGATTCATGATCTCACTGCCTCATAAATAAGAGCACGTAAAATTGATTCATGAGGTCTCTGTGAATATGAGAGTACATGAATCACAAGAGTATACATGAATAGTGAAAGCATAAAGATACATGAAGTAAGTGAAACACACATGACATGAAGTATCTGATGCTCCCGAAGGGGGATAACATCTCATGAAAAGATCCATATAGTAACAATCCGTGTTACCAACATGACAGCATCAAGTAAAGTAATCTAGAGCAGGAATATAAGTTCTAGCAAGTATAAAATGGTCAGAGAATGTACTCGCCTAATATCCTGAGTATCTGGTAGGTGTAGATGTCTAGACAGAGTAAATAAGTCCTATTTAGAGCAACACAGGTCACAATGTGTTTAATATAAGGTAAATGAAGTTTGTAATACAATATACATAATTTCTAGGTCAATCTAGGTCAAAGTCAAACTTGGTCAACTCTGGGTCAAAGTCAACTTGGTCAACTAGACCAATCTTAGTCAACTATGTCAAACTCTACTCAACTTAGGTCAATTGGTCACATATAGACTTAATGTTGACTTTTGGTCAATAGCCTAGTAAAATTAGGTCAACTAGTCCAATCTAGGTCAACTCTAGTTTAATCTAGGTCTAGACAAACTAAGCCTATGCAATCAAGTATTCTAGTCAACCAAAACTCATCTAACACATAGCCTAATAAATCACTTGCTAAACAAAACACAAAACTAAACAAGGCACATCACTTACTCATATAATGTATATATGACATATATATGTATCACTCACATATTCAATATATATAGATAAATATATAGGGAAGCTATATATATGAACATACATATATATATATATATATATATATATATATATATATATATATATATATATATATATATATATAGAGAGAGAGAGAGAGAGAGAGAGAAGGAAAGGGAGGTTTAAGAGAGAGTGTGTGTGTGGGGGGGGGGAGGGGGGAGGGGGCTAATGAATACAAGTAAGGGCTATGTTATCATGGCATTTGGTTAACACTAACAAATGAAAACAAGTATCATAACTTAGGTTAAAATTCACAGGTTTGTATGGGTTTTTAGGTTCAATAGTAAACTGATTTCAGTTTACTTCCTAACATTCAACCAACAGCAACTTACATAAATATGCAACCTTAACCCAACTCTCAATTAACATTCAATCTCAGTCACATGTATATAACCCAGTTAAAATTTGAACCCAAAGCTCAGTTTTTCCTACCATTCTCAGTTCACTATTATGATTTAATAACAACTTGATTTTTCAGTTTCTTGTATGAACAATCAATCTCAGGTTTAACTAATTACAAACCCATTCTCAGTTATCACTTTAAACTCAGTTTCACATGAACAAACCCAATCTCTAGTTTACTGTTATGAACAAACTTAGGTTTGCATTTCTTTCTCAGGTTTCCAGTTTCTAACTCAGTTATACACATTAACCTAGTTTTATTTTAAATCCATGTTTCATACAAACCCAATTCATAAACCCACATCTCATTTTTCAGTTTTCAAAAATAAAATTGATTCTAGTTCACTGTATCAAACCATGCACCCTACATTCAGTTTTTTGAAATCATTTCTCAATAAACCCTATAGGTTCTAAACTAAAACAACAGTTAAACTCTCAACCCCATTTCAGTTTTCAGTGTTATGCAACAATTCAGGTTAACATTTTTCTTAGGTTTAAATCTAAACCACAGTTTAACACTCAATCCCCATTGCAACATGGGTATTAATATTACACTACATCTTTATTCTCAGGATTAATATTTACATATTAACCTTTCATTCATTCAAACATAAACTGGAAAAATTCGACTGATACATGAAATCCCTAAATTCGTTACTAATATTAATAAGAATTTGAATTTAAATGGGTGAGACAAGTGTACAGGTGTATATGTTAGGTATACGTGTCAGGGGGTGTCATTTCGTGTCTAGGGGTGTGGACACAAAGTGTCCAAACATTCCAAAATGTGTATCAGTCACACAGTAGGCTATGTCTTGTACAGAGGTGTCGGGCTCAATATGACACGACACACTCCAAATTGAGTTGCGTGCACGTGTCCAATAGATAGCCTATGTGTCAAGCTTCATGCTGATGTGTCTGCATAGAGTCCACGACATGTCCTCGCGTGACACAAAGTGCGTGTCAGTGCGCAAATCTACTACTGCACAGTGCAGTATAAATCGTGTGCGTGAGTGATTACGTGTCCAATGGGACACAAGGTCGAGAGTGGTTTGGGGGGTGACCTGTCAGTCACTGCCCCGACCCTCTGACCAAGTGGCAGGCCGCCACGTGGTGTGTCGTATCCACTGTGATACTCGGGTAGAAGGGGAGGTGCACGCGGTCTGTGTGCGTGTGTGCGTGTCCATTTTGGATACGAAAAACCCCCATAATCAACGCAGCCCACACGATTATTGTTATTCACATATGAGGCTACAATTCTGTTCAATTAGATTTTAAAATTAACAAAATTAATCTCTTATAAGCATTTCATCAAACCCTCTATTAAGGACACTGATACGTGTCCGATACGGACACGAAATGGACACTATCTTGCACCAAACTAAGTCTATAGCTAGGGTATACCTATATGCATGCATCAATGAAAAGAAAACATGGTTTAATATAGGTTTCATGGTATTTACCTATTGAGAGTATATCTTAATGCAAAGGTGAAAATGAGTATTTCTCCCTTGAACTCTAATTGCCTAAAGCACTACAAATCCTAGCTAGCAAGCCTCTACTAGCTTCCACTATGGTAGAGGGTGATGATGCAATTGATTAGACTCAATTTGGATATAGGGGGAGTAATTTTGGGGAAAAAAGTTAGGGTTCTAAGTAGATGTAAAAAGAGGCAAGGGTTTTCTTGGGAATACTTTATAGTGGGGATTGTAGGAGCGTAAAAAGTGCTTCAAAGAAAGAGTCATCACATTCGTAAGTGGCCTGCTTTACGCCTAATAGAACGGGTAATTTTTTTACGCCCAAGACAAGGCTAATTGTATTACACCTAAGCAGATTGATCATTTTACGCTTGGGTCTACACCGGTGATTTTACGCCAAGGACTGAGCAGCCTCTTTCACGCTGGACAAAAGCTATCAAATCTCGCATTTAATGCAGACTTTGACATGAAGATATCAATGATGGCATTTACCATAAAATTCAATAGAATTTGTCTCATACAAAGACCATTGTTGTCGTTTATAGAGATCGAGCTACTTTACACTCACTGAATGGTTTCTTTTACGCATGGAGTTTTACATGAGTCCTTATGCTCATAAAAAACAATGTGTACGTGAAGTCTATTTGAGCCATTTTACGCTCAAGGTTATTCAATAACCACTTCACACCAGAAACCTATGACAGAGCTAGTTTACGCTCATCTTTTTATGCCCTATTCGTTCTGGCCATTTTAGAACGTGGTGTGCCTACGTGGTCTTCATGCCACATATTTCGAAGAACGTGTGTACATGTATCCTATTCTTACTGAAATGATGGGACACATGTCAGCATATACAGAGGATGACTCTGATTGTGGACGGCAGTTGTTAGCGTAGACAGATTTTGATGCCCTTTTACGCACAGAAGCCCCAATCTATAAATAGACTCATTTTTTAATACAACACACACACA
This sequence comes from Iris pallida, assembly GCA_029216955.1. NCBI lineage: Eukaryota > Viridiplantae > Streptophyta > Magnoliopsida > Asparagales > Iridaceae > Iris > Iris pallida. The sequence goes on along the minus strand of JANAVB010026000.1, from coordinate 11,755,034 downwards.
GAGAGAGACAGGAGAGAATACAGAGATTAGAGATTCGAGATTTTGATTCTCTAGAGCATCCTTCTTCAACTTTCCTTCCAGAACAGAGTGAAGCAAAGCAGGAAAGCATTCGGCCTCGCCATCAGTGCCCAAGTGCGTCGATACCTTTCTAGTGCATTAGTTCTTCCAAATTGTTCTACTTCAAGCAGTGATCTTCATCATCATCATATGGTCCAAGGAACAAAGTGATCATTTACGAATCAGACTTCCATAGCAATACTTTTCCAGAATCAAATTTGTACTTCTTGTACTTTTCTTCTTGTTTTTGTTTTCAAAAGCCAATTCCTCCCAGGCATTTTGTTAAGCGAAACAAAAATGGCGACTCTGCTGGGGACAAACTTCTCCACGGCTGAGGAGTTGGTGACCCAATCGGATGCAGCCAAACTTGGCTCTACGCAACAAAACCAATTTGGAATTGGCTTAACAAAATGCCTGGGAGGAATTGGCTTTTGAAAACAAAAACAAGAAGAAAAGTACAAGAAGTACAAATTTGATTCTGGGAAAGTATTGCTATGGAAGTCTGATTCGTAAATGATCACTTTGTTCCTTGGACCATATGATGATGAAGATCACTGCTTGAAGTAGAACAATTTGGAAGAACTAATGCACCAGAAAGGTATCGACGCACTTGGGCACTGATGGCGAGGCCGAATGCTTTCCTACTTTGCTTCACTCTGTTCTGGAAGGAAAGTTGAAGAAGGATGCTCTAGAGAATCAAAATCTCGAAGCTCTGATCTCTGTATTCTCTTCTGTCTCTCTCTCTGTGTGTTCTTGTATAAAAAAAATGAGTCTATTTAAAGACTGGGGCTTCTGTGCGTAAAAGGGCATCAAAATCTGTCTTTACGCTAACAACTGCCGTCCACAATCAGAGTCATCCTCTGTATATGCTGACATGTGTCCCATCATTTCAGTAAGAATAGGATACATGTACACACGTTCTTCGAAATATATGGCATGAAGACCACGTAGGCACACCACGTTCTAAACTGGCCAGAACGAATAGGGCGTAAAAAGATGAGCGTAAACTAGCTCTGTCATAGGTTTTCGGCGTGAAGTGGCTATTGAATAACCTTGAGCGTAAAATGGCTCAAATAGACTTCACGCACACATTGTTTTTTATGAGCGTAAAGACTCATGTAAAACTCCATGCGTAAAAGAAACCATTCTGTGAGCGTAAAGTAGCTCGATCTCTATAAACGACAACAATGGTCTTTGTATGAGACAAATTCCATTAAATTCTGTGGTAAATGCCATCATTGATATCTTCATGTCAAAGTTTGCATTAAATACGAGATTTGATAGCTTTTGTCCAGCGTGAAAGAGGCTGCTCAGTCCTTGGCGTAAAATCACCGGTGTAGACCCAAGCGTAAAATGATCAATCTGCTTAGGTGTAATACAATTAGCCTTGTCTTGGGCGTAAAGAAATTACCCGTTCTGTTAGGCGTAAAGCAGGCCACTTACGAATGAGATGACTCTTTCTTTGAAGCACTTTTTACGCTCCTACAAGACCCCCTTCAAAGTTTTCAAATGTCTCAAAAATTTGAAACACTTTGAACAGAAGCGTAAAAGTTGAGATTTGATGAGCGCAAAATTTGGGATACGCAACAGTCATCCGCGTAAGAGCGGGGATATCCAACAGTCAGCATAAAGTTCAAAAGAGAAAAAATAATGTCGGTCAACGCTTAACCGTCACAATAAATTTTCTTCTTTGTAACTTTCCAATGTATCTTCATCTTCCCGAGTGAGCGGTTTCCAATGAGGAATGTGAAGAGTTATTTTAATTTGTATAAATAAGGACAAACTCTATAATCTTTAATATTCATCCTCATGGTTGATATGGCGCCCAAGAAAGAACCATTTGTGGAAGGGGCTTCGATCGCCAGGCTTAACCTCGAGGTAGAGAACGAGCGAGCACAAAATCTTCTAAAGTGCTTTGGGCTGACCCCAACGGTCTTCAGTCGTATTGATGGTGGTCCTTCAACTGCATACGAGGGACCAGGTGACGCAGAAGCATTCCTTCGTCTGATGCGTCGCTCTGGGATTCACAATATGCGTGAGTTGGGTGCATCCCTTTGGCAACCCAACGAAAAAGAATAATAATATTCTGTGTATTGCGACTTTTATATGTTGGGATCCGCTTCCATCCTTTATAAATAAAATATTTGATGTTTTAACCCCATCTATGAACGCACATTTTTTATGTACTTCTGTTGACTGCTTCTGTGATTATTGATTCCCGAGAAACAAACCAACACGTGGCGTCTATCTTATGGTTACAAGATCCTTTAAACAAGATCTTCTCCCGAAATAGACTCATCTTAATAATTTCTTCAGTCTTTATAAATAGCCGAGAATGTTTCATATATTCTCGTACTCGTCCTCCTGAAGATAGCTTTCTGTAATGTCGTTCTTCAAATAAGAAATGGCGGAGCTTTCCAACGGCGTTCCTTTGTATGTCCAATCATTAGACGCAGATTCAACCATCATTAGAGCCAAACCTTTCGACTCAAGTGACAAGTTCGATCGTAAGTAAATATCTGTCTTCGAATTTCTTGTTTTGAAAACAGCTATTTTACGAGCGTAAAGCCTTGCTAAAGCACTAGCGTAAAAACGTTGCTGAAGTACTGGCGTAAAAACTTTGCTGAAGCACTGGCGTAAAAAGCCTTGCTGAAGCACTGGCGTAAAAAGCCTTGCTGAAGCACTGGCGTAAAAAAGCCTTGCTGAAGCACTGGCGTAAAAAGCCTTGTTTGAAGCATTGGCATAAAATCCCGACTGAAACAATGGCGTAAGAAGTCTTGTGAAGTACTGGCGTAAAAACCTTGCTATCTGTCTTTAGTTAGCGTTCATTACGCATTTGATGACACTTCTTCTTCTTTGTTTTCTGCAGAAGCTTGGCTGAAGAGCTTTTTCAGAACTGGCATTGGCGATTTTGACGCTGTGAAGAGCGTTCTTCTGACACCAACATCAGGGACCTCATGCGCTTTTGACGCACAAATCAGACAACTCAGAACTCTTCGTGAGATAGAAGGGTCTTCCTCTGTCGGTAGAGATAAGACCAGAGTTTGATTCCTGCTGTTCTGATTGCCACGGGGGCTCAGACAGTAAGGAACTGCCACCAACAACGAACCCAACGGAGAAGATCTAGAGAAGAAAATAGATCTCTATTAGGTTATTGTTTGGTGTATAGAATGAAAATCCAAGATGTAATAGATTTCCATTATAAAGAAAAGTCTAAGAAATGTAATAGACTTTTATGATGATATGAGAGTGGAAATGATAATTCTTCTATGCTCGATGATTTGTATCTATCTAGATGTAATATGGACATGATAGATAATGAAATCTTCTTTTCTAATTTAGAGTTCATAATACTATCAGAGGTAATATGGACATGACAGTGTGTGGGAACTCAAAAGAAAATTAGATTGATTTCTATGCAGAGGTCAAATGGAAAATGATAGATAAGAAAAGTAGGTAGATTTAGCATTTATCCAGAGGTTATGTAAACATGATAAATAACTAATCCCATTTTTTAATCAATCGATAAAGAATAGAAGATTTAAGAGACGAGAAGTCAGCTTAACCAAACCTTGGTAGCTGGGGCATAAAACGATAGATGTTGTGAGCATACATGACAGACGAATCAACGTATTTCTCGGGGAAAAGAAAGGACGATTCAGTTCCATAATTAAATGGATGAACCTAGTAATATGAACGAACGGTTCTTTTCGGAAATAAAAAGTTGTTTTCAATTTCAAAGACCAGTTCATTAATAATCCTCTTCTATAAATAGGCGAGAACTCTCTGTAACTTTTTCATTCTCATTTCCGCTCCTCAATTGAGAATGTCTTCTGAGGATGCACAGCAAAAGAATGAAGTCTCTAGGGACATTGAGGACGTCATTGAGACATGCCCCGCTGAGCCAATAGTGACAAGCCCGACTGAAGTAGGCAACAGTTCTTCTACGCCCAAGCCGCCCCAGGACATTCTTGCTTTTCTAGTAGAGCCAGGGAAAACTCCTGAAGGAGAAGCATTGAGGATGGCTGTCTGCCAATTTTTTATGAGTTCAGGAAACGATGCCTTCTATGCATTGGCTGACTATGTATTCAATAAGGAAGGGAGTGGCCCTCGTCCTTAATCTTTTATCTTGAACAAAAATAATAAAAGAAGTTTTATTTTTGTCCTGTTTTCTCTTTTTATACATAGTATTTCTTAAGAAATTTGCCATTGATCGGCAGCATGAGTAGATCTCCGTTGGGTTTTGACAACCGATAAGCACCATTAGATAACACGGACTCAATCACATACGGGCCTTCCCATTTCGCTTGGAACTTCCCTTTGCTCTTGTGAGTCATCACCATTGGTCTACGGACAGCCAACACAAGCTCGCCAATTTTGAATACCCTCTCTTTGACTTTACGATAGAAAGTTCAAGATATACGGGCTTGATATAGCTCAATATGCTGTTGTACTTGAAGACGCTTCTCGTCCAATCCTTCAAGTTCTTGGAGGCGTAAGCGATCATTATTCTCTATAGTTAGCTCATTAGCAATAGAGATTCGAAGAGAAGGGATCTAGATTTCCAATCGGAGGACAGCTTCACATCCATAAACCAGTAAAAATAGTATAAAAACAGTAGGAGTCCGGACTGTTGTTCGGTATGCCCATAAACATTCTCCAAGCTTCTCATTCCAATCTCTTTTATTAGAAGAGACAAACTTTTTTGAGAAGTTTGATGATCGTTTTGTTGAAGGCTTCAGCTAAACCATTAGCAGCCGGATTATAAGCCGTAGAAGCCAAATTTTGAATTCGGTTCTTGTCACAGAACCGATAAAATGCCTGGCTGGCAAATTGTGGTCCACTGTCATGAATTATTCGTCGAAGAATCCCGAAACGATAAATGACATGATGTTTAATTAAGCTGACTACATTAGATGTCTTTACTTCAACAAGTGTTACTGCTTCTGCCCACTTTGAAAAGTAATCGGTTATAGCTAGTATAAACCGATGTCCTTTGACAGAAGGGGGTTAATAGGACCAATGATGTCCATACCCCAAGCTTCGAAAGGCCAAGAGGCTGCTGTAGGATGTAGAAATTCAGATGGTTGATAAATAAAGTCTGCGTGAATCTGGCATGCTTTACATCTTCTGGCATAGTCTACAGCATCTGCTATCATAGAGGGCCAATAATACCCTATTCTTCGAATGCGATCTTGCAACTTCGGACCTGGTTGATGAGCACCACAGACACTATCATGAGCCTCACGCAGTGTTTGTTTGGCTTCGCCTTCTGAGAGACAACGTAGCAAGAGTCCGTCATATGAACGACGATATAGCATATGTAAAGACGAATCATAATATAATCGATATGATCGTCTTTTAACTGATGCAGCTTCTTTAGGATCTTCAGGCAAAATTCTATGAACTGCATAATCAATAAATGGTGTTCTCCAATCTTTCTGCTGGAAGCTTGCCTCTGTAACATAACTTTGTTTAATATGCAGATTACTCTTCACACAGAACAAGTCTCGATCTAACAAAGTAATTGTATTTTGCCTTCGGATCGGGACAACCAAATCTGCAGCTAAGCTGGCAAGAGCATCAGCTTCTACATTCTGAGAACGTGGCACAAATTCAATAAAGAATCCTTTGAATGAAAGGACCAACTCGACTACCACCTGATGATAAGGGATGAGATCAGGATTTCTGACTTCATACGTCCCTCTAACTTGATTGACGATCAATTGTGAATCTCCATAAGCTTCTAGGAATCCGATATCCATTTGCTTTGCTACTTGGAGACCAATCAATAGAGCATTATATTCTGCTACATTGTTAGAGCACGGCTCATTAAGAGAATAGGCACGGTATATAACCATTTTGTCAGGAGAAACCAAGACAATTCCTACCCCAGGGACGATATTGCCTTTAGGTCCCACTCGTGATGCTCCATCAAAATATAATTGCCATATGTCATTTTTCAAAGCCATGTTGCAATCCACTACTTCGTCTGGAATGTCTTCATATAACTTCGAAGTTTCAGGTACAGGATAAGCAGCTAAGAAATCAGCTAACGCTTGGCCCTTTACTGATTTTTGAGGCACATAGACCATGTCATAAGGAGTGAGCAACATCGCCCAGGTAGCTAACCTGGAATTAAGAATGCTCGATTTCTTCATCAATACCCGAATGGAATTTATTCTGGAGATGATATGAATAGTCTGTCCAGTGACATAGTGCCTTGTCTTTTGGACGGCAAAAACCAAAGCTAGACATTCCTTTTCTACAGGAGTATATCTGTGTTCAGCTCCTACCATCATTCTGCTCAGATAATATATTGCTTGTTCATAACCCATATCACTTTTTTGTGCCAGAAGAGCGCCAAGTGAATGATCCAAGGCTCGAACGTACAGCAAAAATGGTCTTCCTATCACCGGAGGTACCAGAACAGATGGGTTTGTAAGATATTGTTTAATGTCATTGAAGGCTTTTTGACATGCTTCATCCCAGATAAAAGTTACTCCTTTCTTTAATAGACGGGAGAAAGGTTGACATCTCCCGAAAAGATTAGATATAAATCTTCTAATATAAGCAATACGGCCCTGGAAGCCACGGAGTTCTTTCAGATTATGAGGAGGGCGCATTTCAAGAATTGCTTTAACCTTATCAGGATCAACATGGATACCCTGAGAGGTAATGACAAATCCTAAAAACTTGCCACTGGAAACCCCTAAGAAAGATTTAGTAGGGTTCATTTTCAATTGATTTTGACGCATCAATTCAAATACTGTCTTCAAGTCTTGAATATGATCATTCTTTGACCGACTTTTAATAGCAATGTCGTCTACGTAGCATTCAACTATTTTCCGTAGATGTTCTTGAAAGATATTGCTCATAGCCCGTTGATATGTGGCACCGGCATTTTTAAGACCAAACGGTATAACCGTATAGCAGAAAACCCCAAGGGGTATTCGAAAAGATGTATGCTTCTCATCTTCTGGATGCATCTTGATCTGATTGTATCCTGAGAATCCGTCCATGAAAGACATACGTTCAAAACCGTATGTATTGTCTATCATGACATCAGTAATGAGAAGTGGAAATTTGTCCTTTGGACAAGCTGTATTAAGATCTCGGTAGTCTATACAAACTCGGACTTTTCCGTTCTTCTTCATAACAGGAACAATATTGGCCACCCAATCAGGGTGTTGTTCTTCACGAATGAAACCACAAGTGATCAGCTTTTTGACTTCTGCTTCAATTGCATCCATCATATCTGGTCTAAAGCACCGTTGCTGTTGTTTTACAGGTTTGAAGTTAGGCAAAATATTAAGTTTATGAGTAGCAACTTTAGGATCTAGTCCTGGCATATCCTCATAACTCCATACAAAGATGTCAATATAATCTTTGATAAGTTTTGTCAATTCTTCCTTTTCATCTTCAGAAAGATTCTTACTGATGAATATTGGTTTGGGCATAATTCCATTTCCAACATCGATCTGGATAACCTCATCTTCTGTAGGTGGTTGTTGCTGTTCAAAATGAAGTTCCCATTGAGTATCCATCTGTTGAGCCCAAGGATCATTCTCAAATGGCTCTGATTCATCATCGGTTTGAACCATATTGACTGAGAATATCTGTCTAGATTCATCATATGAGGATTCTATGTTGTCTTTATATTGATGACTTTGATTATCAGAAGATAAAGTCATTCTTTCAATAATCTTGACAGCCATATACTCGAAAAGGAAATCTTCATTGATATCAAAGAGATGAGCAATATTTATATCATTTATAGTCTGATTGCTACGCTTCAGATTAGTCAACCGTGGACCATTATCCGTCTTCTGCGTAGAGTTTCCAATATTGATGATCAATGGTGATTCTGGATCATTCGTACCAGAAGTACGCCCTTTGACTTTGACCATAAAAGGTTGAACTTGGCTCTTAGCAGGAATTTTTATTGATTCCTCAGATAAAGTTTGAGTTCTTCCTTTAACTTGATTATCAAAGTTTGATCATTGACAAGTTGAGACTGGATTCGTCCCTTGACCATGATCTTCAAGGGTTGTTCCTCTGGCAGATCTTCATTAATAGACTGATCCTCAGATGATGATTCTTCAGCCATGTCTGATATCTCTTTCATATGCTCTTGTTTATAAAGCCTTGAATCAGAGAAGTAGGCTTCGACACCCTTGAAAGGATTAATATCAGCAAATTCAGTTTTCACAACTCCTTGGGAATCCACATATTTGAAGCATTGATGGAGAGTTGAAGGCACAATATTGTGCTCATGAATCCACGGTCTTCCAAGAAGAATATTGTAGGATACATCTGAGTTGATAACATAGAAAGTTACCATGGTTCGAAGATCACCAATCTGAATCTGCAACCGAATCTTTCCCAGTGGCTTACTCTTGCCAGAGTTAAAACCAACAATAGTGGTACTAGTGTAAGTCAGCTCACTAGTAGGAATCCTCAGGGGTCTTAGCATACTCTAAAGAATTATGCTAATTAAGGACCCGGGATCAATGTAGATCCTGTCAATTTCAGTAGATCCGATATATCCAGTATAGCACAGAGGCCTATCATGCTTGTTGTGTTTCAATAGCATATCCTCTTGTGTAAAGATGATGTTGGGAATTGCTTCCATCATGCTATGACATTGTGGACATAACACTGGCATATTATCGGGAGTCTTGAGTTGAGCTAAGCATGAATCTGCTTGAAGTAAAGCTTCGCTCAGAGTCTCTTTGCTTTCTCTGGAAAGGCGAAGCAGTTCAAATATAGACAATCTAGCCGGAGTATTGGCTAACTGAGCTAGAATATCGAATTTGTAAGGCTTCATTGTCACCTCCTGACCGGAAGCATACTTCAATGGGATATCAAAGCGTACTGCCTTCTGTTTCCCCTTTTCAACCACAGACGGTTTAGCAGGAACAGGAGAAGGTTGAACCGGTAGTGTTTCCACTACATCTTCTGCTTCTTTGGAGGATCCCTCATAGTCTTTGTGGTACTCTTTTCCAGATCTTGTACCAGCAAAAGTTTTTCTTCAGACTCAGGAGAATAAAGTACCATATTACAGGATTTAGTCTTTCTTCCTTTAGCCTTCTTCTTGTGAGGATTGTTACGAGAAACTTCGGAACCCAGTCCAGCGGTAGAATTCTGATTTTGAATTTGTAAAGGAAGACGTATTCCTTTATCATGGTTCAAACCTTCTGTCTTTTGAAAGTCGTAACCCATCTTCTTCATGAGAATAACAGATTGCTGACTATATAAATGGATAGGCAGTATAGTTTGAATAGGTGTTTCAGCACAGGAAGAGGAATGAATCTCTGCAACTACAGAAGAATGAAGCACAGACGTCTCTGTAGTTAAGGGAGGAGAAGGATTCGGGATACGAGAAGAAATCCCTGTTGGAGCTTTTTCATAAGCAGTAAAGACTTGTTGTGCCCGGTATAAAGGAATACTATTCATGGCTAGCCACTGCTGATGAGTAAGTTTGAGCTTGGTAGGAGGAGCTAGACTTGGAGGACAGATGTTTAGTCCTTTCAGTCTATCTTCTAGAGGAAGGTCGTCCCATAGATGATCCAAGTCATCAGGATCTGGAATAATATGAGAAATCATGTTGCAAGTTTTGACTTTCTTGCCTTTCTTGGATTTTGAAGTTTTATCTTCATTTTCCAATTCAGGCACTAAGTCAGGATGTACCCACATGATTTTACCATTCTTCAATGTGAGAGGCAGCAATCCTGTATTTTCTTCCCTGGCGGGCGGGATATTCACAATCTTCATCGTCGCCTTCGGAATTGGGATAATTCCATCTGGGACTTGCTGTGGAGGAAAATCCCCAAATTAAAGAGAAATCATATTGGTTGTCACCGTATGGTCATCATTGGTTAAAGCGATGGCGCCACCATTTATCAGCTCTTGGATCTTCTTTTTAAGACATAGCAAGCACTGGTAGGATGATTAATGTATCTATGATAGATACAATACTTGGAATTGTCAGTCAGATTCACCTCATTAGGCCTCTTTGGCTCTGGAATCTGAAGTTTACCACTTTTCACCAGATATTAAAATATCCCTGGGATATCGCTTTCGTCAAAGGAGTATTCTTCCTTTGGCCTGGAAGATTCTTGATTACTTGGTGTTGTTTTGTTCTTGGAAAGATTGACCATAAGAGTATCTTTTCCTTTCACATTACGATTACCGGGATTATTGTCAGGATTATTTTTCTTCCCTTTATCTTCTGAAGCGAAAATCATCCCATGTTCGCGAGCCAACCTACCATTGGTCTCGGCAGAAACCGCTGCTATGATGAACGAAGTCCAATCTGTGAATTGGGAACCCGTAAAGACAGCGATGGATGGTCGCAGATTCATCTTGCATGTATCAATCAACGCTGAATCTGGCATACCAGGAGGCATCTTTAGAGTAGCCTATCGGAAACGTTCAATGAACGTCCGAGTATCTTCTTTCTCCTTTTGTTTGATTTCTATCAAGGTGGACATGTTCATGTCCATACCTCCTTCATAGAAGCGGGAGAGAAACATTACTTTGAATTCGTCAAAAGACGAAATAGAGTTATCGGGTAAGCTACGATACCAGTCGTAAGCTGAACCCGTCAGGCACCCGATGAACACTCGAGTGAGAAGAGCATCATTTTTTTGCAAGTGTACAGTCATAATATCAAAGTAATTGATATATTGACTGGGGGATGCTTTTCCATCGAACAAAACCATGGATTGTGGCTTAAATTTCGGTAGAAAGGGTACATCATTCCAATGAGAAGGATAAGGTTGCTTAATCCCTAACCTCTGGAGCTGATCTTTATGCCTCAAAACTTCAAACTGTGCTTTAAGTTCACGCACTGCTTGGATGGCTTCACTGGTTTGAGGAAGCACACTTGACTGAGTAGTCGTTGGATGTACCATGACTCCCACTGGAGGTGGTACATCTTCTGGAATGATGGGATCCAGAGATGCAGAATTTTGATTAGCAGTAGGCTCTTGAATATTCAAAGGTATTTCAGCCCCTTGACTATCTTGAGTTTGTGCTGCTACTGGTGCCGGTGTCACTACTGTCGGTTGAGCAGTTTGCTGATTCAAAATTATTTGATGCATGCTTTGCACCATATTAAGCATATCCTTCAGTGATTGTTCAACAGCAGTGAGACGTTGTTCTATATTAGCAGATGACATCTCTGGTTCATCTCCAACAGCGTAGGATTCAACCTCTCTTGAAGATACATAAGGATTTGTATAGAAGTACGAATCCACGCTATCGGTATCAGACTCAAAGGATTGAGTACCCCCAGCTTCTGAATCAGAAGTCTGCAATTGTCTTTGTCTTCTTGATCGAGTATTCTGATATACTCCTTCAAAGGAATCAAGAAGCCTGTTGAACTGTTGTTGACTTGGAGTTTGAGACGTGTTCCGTCTTGGATGTCGTCCTCTGTTAGTATGAGATGCCATATTGACTGACACATAGGGCAACTCATGTTCTCGGTCTTCAGCGTGATGTGGAGGTGCATTGAAACTCAATCGATCAAAAACTGATCGTCTTGAAGCTGAACAACAACAGTTGATCACAACCTGGTGGTATTCACAAAGATGTTTTTCTTGGGGAAATGTCATCGGAGATTGTCTATTCTTACGCTTTTGCATTAGCAATTCGCGCAAGTCAGAAGGAGTGGATGAAGTATTCTTCTTTATTATATTTGGGGTAAAAAAATGTTTAGTCCCTTATGTATAGAGAAGATTACTGGCTGCATTCGCAGAACCAAACTGTATATTTCTACGCGTTTGGAGTTGTGTACGTAAATCTTGAGATTTAGCACGCAGGACTCTATTTTCTTGGCGTGTGATTTGTAACTTTGGTACCATGCGTAAAGCAGTATAAGAAGGTTGTTGGTGTAGAACAGAAGTTTTACCAACAATATTTTTACGCTGCATACGTTTAGATACATTCACATTTGACATGTGAGCATCATTGTGAATTTCATCTACACTGTCATAGACAGGAGATTTATCTTTACGCATGGAACGTAAAATCTTGTTATCTACCACGTTACCAACGGGAGATTTTGTTTTACGCGAGAAGCATAATTTATTTGGGCCTACCACGTCACTGACGGGAGACTGATTCTTACACCCAAAAGCACAAACTTTAAAGTCTGCCCCATTACGAATGGGAGACTCATTCTTATGAACTGAGCGTAAAATTTGGTTCTTACCCACTGAGCATAAAACTTGATTTTTACGCAGTGGACGTGAAACCTGGTTATCTTCACCGTTACGAACGGAAGATAAATCGTCACACTTCGAGTGAACTTTGAAGTAGGGACTGCCTCGTTATGAACGGGAGCCTCTACGACAGGAGTGGGAAGAATTCCCTTGTCATCAGAAGAAGCAGAGAGATCAAAAATCACTTTGGATTTGGGAATCCAAACTTTTCGTGCTTTGCGAGACTTTTGAACATTGGAGTGGCGAGAACCACCCCCAGTTTGGTGCATTTCTTTGTAGGCAGTCTGGTCGAAGTGCACAACCAGAGTCTTCTTGGTCAAACCGACCGAAATATCATCATATTGAGCAATCACCTCCTCGTCAGAGGAGAAGGTCGTCCCCAGCAGAGTCACCATTTTTGTTTTGCTTAACAAAATGCCTGGGAGGAATTGGCTTTTGAAAACAAAAACAAGAAGAAAAGTACAAGAAGTACAAATTTGATTCTGGGAAAGTATTGCTATGGAAGTCTGATTCGTAAATGATCACTTTGTTCCTTGGACCATATGATGATGATGAAGATCACTGCTTGAAGTAGAACAATTTGGAAGAACTAATGCACCAGAAAGGTATCGACGCACTTGGGCACTGATGGCGAGACCGAATGCTTTTCTGCTTTGCTTCACTCTGTTCTGGAAGGAAAGTTGAAGAAGGATGCTCTAGAGAATCAAAATCTCAAAGCTCTGATCTCTGTATTCTCTCCTGTCTCTCTGTGTGTGTGTCTTGTATAAAAAAATGAGTCTATTTATAGACTGGGGCTTCTATGCGTAAAAGGGCATCAAAATCTGTCTTTACGCTAACAACTCCGTCCACAATCAGAGTCATCCTCTGTATATGCTGACATGTGTTCCATCATTTCAGTAAGAATAGGATACATGTACACACGTTCTTCAAAATATGTGGCATGAAGACCACGTAGGCACACCACGTTCTAAACTGGCCAGAACGAATAGGGCGTAAAAAGATGAGCGTAAACTAGCTCTGTCATAGGTTTTCGGCGTGAAGTGGTTATTGAATAACCTTGAGCGTAAAATGGCTCAAATAGACTTCACGCACACATTGTTTTTTATGAGCGTAAGGACTCATGTAAAACTCCATGCATAAAAGAAACCATTCAGTGAGCGTAAAGTAGCTCGATCTCTATAAACGACAACAATGGTCTTTGTATGAGACAAATTCCATTGAATTCTGTGGTAAATGCCATCATTGATATCTTCATGTCAAAGTCTGCATTAAATGCGAGATTTGATAGCTTTTATCCAGCGTGAAAGAGGCTGCTCAGTCCTTGGCGTAAAATCACTGGTGTAGACCCAAGCGTAAAATGATCAATCTGCTTAGGTGTAATACAATTAGCCTTGTCTTGGGCGTAAAGAAATTACCCGTTCTGTTAGGCATAAAGCAGGCCACTTACGAATGAGATGACTCTTTCTTTGAAGCACTTTTTACGCTCCTACAAGGATACTATTGTTGCTGCCATTAGATGAATTAGGGTTAGGCTTTAGATGTAGATGAGTGGCTAGGGCTTGTCTACCCAATTCCAAGCCTTCCTATTGGTTCAAATTGTCCTAAGGCTTTCTTTTTCACAAATATCCTAAGGGGTAAATATCCTACTTAGAAATATCTAGATATTGTTAATCTTGTCATTTACTAGGTTATCCTAATCAAGATTCTAAGCTCAAGGCTAATCTAGATTATGCTAAGATTCTAGGTCAAGTCTCAACTAAACAATTAGCACATATTTAATTAATATAATTTATAATTTCATAAAATTATCAAAATGACCAAAATACCCTTAGGCTAAAAGTAGTAATATGATATTCTAATTATATGACTAGGCTCCCATGGTCATGGTTAGTCTCTAGGCTTAACAATTCTAGGGTTACACTAGTTAACCATCAAAATCATATTTTAATATTTAAATAGTTTTAAATTAATTAAAAATTACTAAAAATCATAACATGAGTTACATCTTATTATTGATTAATCAAAATTATAAAAGTTCAAAATTACCCTCATTTTAGAAAAGTCGGTGTTACAGCATCTGCGACAATAAGGCTGTTTACTGCTTCTGGCCCAAGCCAGTCGGTCACTATGTCTCATCTCTAGCCGGAATCGTAGTCCCGTACGTCACAGATTGCACAGTTGGAGGGGATGACGCAGTTGGCTGAAGGATGGCGTCTTCGAGCCACCGTTCGTAGCCCAACGATGAGCTTCCGTTGCCAAGCTGCAGGCGGATGAGGGGTTCTGCGAGGCTACGGCCGTGAAGGATGCGTCTCAAGTTCGTGGAGGATCTGGTGTTGACGACGGCCATCGTAGGGTGGGAGTATATGAAGTATATGGCCTTCATGAACCGATTCCAGAGCGAGTTTCTCGCACGAAGTTTCCACTACAGCTTCATGGAGTAAGCGTCAACGATATGATGTAATCGGCTAAAACCTAGCCCTCCTTCTATGGTCGGCTTGGCCATCGAGTCCTAGCTGGTCCAATGGCACTTGTCCATTCCATCATTGTATCCCCAGAAGAAGTTGGAGAAGAGGGAGTCTAAAGAGGAGAGCACCTTCTTTGGTGGGGAGAAAATAGCCAGGGTGTATATGGAAATGGAGGAGAGGACGTGCTTGATGAGGATCATCTTCCCACCCGGAGAGAGGGTTGCGTTATGCCAACCTGCGATCTTCTTTCTGATTTTGCTCACCATGCCGTCGAAAATACCCGAATTAGATTTTTCGTACACCAGTGGGCATCCCAAATAGTTAAACGACGGGTATGCGGTGGAGAAGGAGGTCAGGTTGGAGAGAGTAGCCGAGTGGGTCCTGTCAGCCTTGTGGTGGGTGTCGATGACGCTTTTAGAGGAGTTGACTAGTTGACCCGAGCATCTAGTGTATCTCTCAAGCATTTTGTGGACCACTTCTACAGACCCGATGTCTTCAGAGGAGAAGATGAGGATGTCATCGACGTAGCCAAGGTGAGTAATTAATGGGCATCCGGTGGTGGTGTAGAAGTGGTGAAATCTGGGTGTGTTCGACATATAGTTAAGGTTTCTGCTCAGCGCATCAGTCGTGATGATGAAGATAGTGGAGGATAAAGGATCTTCCTGTCTGATTCTGCGACTAGAATGGAAGAACCCCTCCGCTTGTCCGTTGATTACTGTGGAGAACCAGGAGTTGCTAATAGATTAGAAGATGATGTCGATCCAAGGCTCAGAGAAACCAAATAACCTGAACACCCAGATCATGAATTGCCAGTCCAGATGGTCATATGCTTTCTCCATGTCCAGCTTGATGGCGATGTTCTTGCCTCTAGTTGGAAATTTCATACATGTGATCAGTTCTTGAGCTAGGGGGTTGTTGTCAGTCATGTTCCGCCCTGGTCCATGATTTTGTTGGTGAAGGTGTATAAGATGATAGGTCGGAAGTCACGGAAGGTCTCCGGGTTTTCTATTTTGGGGATGAGGATAAGGTTTGTACAGGAAATACATTTGGGGTATCTTGCCCCTTGAAGAATGCAAGCGCGGCCTCGTAAAAGTCTGCTCCGATGATGTCCCAACATGAATAGAAGAAAACTCCAGAGAAACCATTAGGTCCAGGGGCGCTGTGTTCTTCGAGGGCCCAGACGAATGATTTGACTTCCTCAGCGGTAGGGAGGATGTGAAGCTGCTCGTTCTCCCTATCGTTGATCAAGCTGGGGATCTTGGCAAGGAGGTCCACGTCCTTGGTTATGACTTCTTTGGAGAACAGTTTGGAGAAGAAGTTCGTTGCGGCCCCCTGAATGCCCCGATGGTCTTTGATGACAACTCCGTGCTCGTCGGATATTTGGTGTAGTTGGAGCTGTTCTTTGCGACCTTTGACGCATGAATGAAAGAAGCGAGAGTTCTTATCACCTTATACGTCCCAGGTCAGTCTGGATTTTTGCTTCCAGACTTCAGTCTCCACTTTAAGCCGAGATTTGAGGAGAGCTCTGGTGAGGTTGAGCGACGTACGGGCTGCCGTCGATCTAACGGTGGCGAATAGAGTCTCTGTACGGGTGACGTCGTCTTCTGTCTCCCGAATAGCCTGGAAGATGTTTTCGAAGGCATTCTTGGACCATGGTGATAAGGCTCTCCTGGTAGCCTTGAGTTTGGCCGCCACTCGAAGTAGGGGGTCGGGTTCACAAAAGAAACTCCAGGTGGAGGCAACGATATTTCTGAATTGGGGATGGTGTTGCCAGAAGTTCAGGAATTTGAAGGCTTTCTTGATGCGGTTGGAGTTGCTGTTAATCTCAATCAGGAGAGGGGAGTGATCCGACTCGATGGTGTTCAGGTGAGAGAGGTTGGAGATGAGACCTATGTCAGACCAGCGATTGTTGACCAGGGCTCAGTTTAAGCGGGAGTATTGTCGGCGATCACCATTCTGCATGTTACACCAGGTGAAAGCGTTACCAGAGAAAGGGAGGGATGTCATTTGGGCATTGAAAATAAATATGTTGAAGTCATTCATGGCTGACTGGGGGGCGGGCGACCCCCAGACTTCTCTTCTCTTCACGTGATCATGTTAAAATCCCAGTGCAGATCTACGGAAGATTGATATGTTGAAAGTGGGTATCCAATAAGGTTTCCCAAAGAGTCTTGCGCTCATGGATGTCGCAGCTACCGTGGACAGTGGAGAGCAGGCAGCGGGACGAGAGAGCAGGGTGCTCTACCCAGTAGGACAACGCCTAGTTTGAATCACGGATGGCTTTAAATTGTATCTCGGTAGCGAAGAGTATCCAGATGTCATGACACCCGGCGACACCGGACGAGAATTCGAGCTGGAGCTGGATGGATTTGAGTATTTTTTGAGGTAATTTGGGTTCGATGAGAACTAAGATGTCAATGCGGTAGATTTTTGTGAGACTTTTTATTCTTCTCAGCGTAGGGTTATTAGCCAGCCCTCCCAAATTCTATGCGAGGATGTAAATCATTGGAAAGGGGATGGGGGTAGGGGGTTGTTGAGCTTCGTGGCAGACCTTATGGTCATGGCCGTCGGCACTTGGTAGTGTTTTTTCTTCTTACGGTGAGAGCTTTTGGTAGGTATCTGGGCTGGAGCGGAGGGGTCATGTCGCATCCGTCGTAGCTTTTGATGTCTGATCTTTGCTTTCTGTTCTTTCAGGGGGAGGGGCTTCTTCATCCGCTGTCTCTGCCAGTGCGCTAAGTGTATTGAGGGATCCAGGAAGCCTGCTTCATTGGCTTGCTGAAGCCTACTTACCGTTGCTGGGCCAAAGATTGCCAGGTCCGTCGACGAAGGGCCTGCAGGTATTGACGGGTGAGATTAGCACACTCGAGGGGGTGACCATAGTCTGCTGCTGCTCCTGGGCACTGCCCGGGGCTCGACGGCTGTCTAGGACTTAGAGTATTTCTCGAGGGGTGATCGTAGTCTGCTGCTATTCTGGTAACTTTCCGAGGGCTCGATGGTATCTGGTACTCAATTTTGTTCTCGCAGTCGGGGTAGTGGAGGGTTCACCAGGTTGTCTTCAGAGGTGAGATTTGAGAGGGTGTCGAACTGGTTACAGAGGGTGTATGGTGGGGCTTGTAGGGGATAATAGATGTGCT